>JBBPOF010000588.1:0-20449 GCA_038091315.1 Porphyrellus cyaneotinctus | reverse complement strand
CATCTTGGAGCGTCCCGTCCTTGCGTTGATGACCCGTACGCGGGCAGACAATCCTAGTGCCACTGCGCATCCCTGGAGGGATATCAATAGAGATCTCCACTTGCTCCGTTCGATGCGATAGTAGTTCCCTTGTCACGAGGAATCGATACTTCGTCCCGCTATACATCTCGTCCAGGGTCAGAGGGAGCGGGAAAATCCATTCTTTGGAGGATCCTCGAGGAGTGTTGATCGCGCGAACTGATGAACCGAACGGGGTTGCTTCTTGATCGTGAGGTAAGGAGTGTAGTGGTTCCTTTTCGCTCTTCGTGGTGCCTTTCGAGAACTTGTGGATGAATTCGCTGGTATCGAGGATGAGCAGGGTCATATATTGACAACAGTCCGCACTCACTCTGCGAAGCCAAATTTGGCCGACTTGTGCAGACGACCGGACGTTGGTGGTATAACTGGCTTCGATGAACGCGACCTGCCGGTGCCGGTGCGGGTTGTCTTCTCCGAGCGCGAATCGCGATTCATCTGAGGCTCAGGAGGGGAGGAATTGGTAGTCTTCTCGGAAGATTTGGAACGGACCGAGCCACCGGGACCCTCCGAACTACGACTATGTGTCGATGCAGGGGTGACCTTTGGCGCGGCCGAACGGGGAGGGTCGCGTAGATGATCGCGCGACTTGGGGAACCTCCGGTCGTTTTTCCTCCGGTCGTAACTAGATTGGTTCTTATCAGCACTGGGCTTGGCTGACCGCGAATGGGAACTAGATTTCAAGTCGTCGGGGGATGCAGCGTGAGAGGACGCTTGCGAAGTCTCAAACCGAGTGCTGGGCTTGGAGGTGTTCCTACCATGATCATCGCATGGTGCAGAGGAAGATTTTGAGGAGTGGGGGCTAGATCGCTTGCTCGAGTTGGAGCTCGCCGAAGGTGGCCGGCTTGATGCCTGAGTACTTTTCGAACGGGTATCGGAATGAGCGGGTTCAGCACTGCTGCCAGTAGGAGCGCTGCCGGTGGTTGACGACGGGGTCTCCGTTGATGAAGAATGTGTACTTTCTTTTCCGTCCATGAGAGCGTGGTACGCTTGATTCACCTGCCGAGGGTTCGTCATAAACGGGGCAAGCAGCGACTGCGACGAGGAACATACTTCAATGAATATTTGCGCAGCACGTTCCTTACCAACCAAATGACGGTCTGGATGCCACTGCAGTGCCTTGTTCCGACATCAGCTGACAAAAGTTGATTCACGAGGAAGTACACACGAGTTTCTTGTATGCTGCCCTGATAGCATCGTCGCTCGCGTCGGTGGTGAGCCCGAGGACAGCGTAGTGATCTTGCTTTCTTGCGGGCATTGTCAGAACGAGGGTTGGGTTGAGGTGAATAGTTGACCGGTCACGTCGGTGATGCAGCTGCGAGAGATTGGAGTGGAAGACAGGCCCGCCAGTGTGGGTTGTGAGCGTACAGGACTAGTTATATACGAGGAAGAGTGAGCTCCGACGGTCAAGAGCGATCAACCTGCACTACAATAGATAGATTCGCAGCAATCATAGAGCTTGCACGACATTCTTTTGCGTGACAGCCTCGTGTTGAGCACGTTTTGCTTGCGGTTGCTGGAGTGAGTAATAGTTCATTAGAGGTGGCGTAAAGTCAATGAAACCATCCGAGTCGGCGATGACTTCTAGAGGTCAGTGGCAGCTGGAAACATATATCCAAGGAGACGTGGTTTCAATTTCTGGTGCGTGGCAAATTCTATGGCATCAGACGTTCGACGAAGACCTCGAGCCATTGAGGACTGATTCGGATTACACAAGGGTCATATCAAGTCCTGGCCATGGTGCCCCACCTTCATCGGGGAACCGTGGACTTTTTGGAACCCGATATCGAGAGCGTGCCTTTCATATCTGCGGATCTCCTGAAAGGAAACAGCTCAAGTGCCTCTTGACCACGTTGTAGCGTATCGCAATCAAGTTTACTGGCATACCGTAGTCCCGTCTCTCCTGAGATCGAACTCGGAGGCAAGTAAGATTCTGTTCCATGAGTCTAACATCCTTACGAGCATTTTCAATGGTGCGATTTTAATCGGGCTTTTGGCGTGGCCGCAGAATCCCCGTACAGAGGCTGGGGTTTGGACTATCAAGGCAGTTTTAACAGTCCACCCAGGACTCGTCGGAAGGCTCTATTCCGGTTGAAATCACATCCCACGATCCTAGGACGCCGCTGTGGTTGGCCCCAATTCAGCTAGTTGGCACTCACGCGATCGAGGTAAGAACGTTTGTTCATTCCCGGTGCCATTCAAGTTGCGCCTGACATCTTGGGGAAACTGGGTCGTGCTTGCGCAGTGATACGCTGGGGCTCATAGCGTTCGTCCGGATCATCTACACGAAGACGTGTATGCACACTAGATTATCTCGGTATCCAAAGCAGTCACGTTAATATCCGCCGAATCCCCTCCTTCTGCGAGGGAGCCAGGCGGTCTGGGAATTGAACGTCCCAGTGGATGACCAAATCTCCCTTGTTCTTCAAGCTTGCCTGCTTGCGAATCGGCATACCCTCTCCAATCACTCTTGTCTCTTGACCTGGTTTCACTACCCCGACGGGGAAGGGGACCTGTAATTTGCGGCCGTCTAACAACTGGACTACCTTTTTGGTGTCACTGCCGGACAATGCCTCCACCAGGGGTATCTTGATGTTGTATACTAGATTGTCTCCATCTCGAGTAAAGACAGGGTGGGGTTTCTCTTCGACGATGAAGGCGAGATCTTGGGGTTCACCGACTGGTTGTTCGTTCCCTGCGCGTGGAAAGCGGATCTTCGTGCCGCTCTTCCAGCCGGGAAGGACTTGTATCTCGAGGACTTTTTCCTCGATCGACCCGTCGAGGAGCTTCCTACTGACTTTGAGATGTTTAGTGGCGCCTGAATAGAGGTCCTCTAAAGAAAGCTTGAGGGGACGGATGATCTCGGATGGTTGAGGTGCTGGTGCGGATGTTGCGCGTTGTTGGGTGCGGGGCATACCACCGGGCATACCTCCAGGCATGCCGCCGAAAAAGGAGCCGCCTTGGGCGTCATCGAACATGGATGACATTGGGGTTCTCCCACCCGGACCACCCATACCTCCAAGTCCACCAAACCCAAAACCGCCGGAAAATATTTCTCTGTCGAAGGCAAGTCAGTATGGGTTTCAATGTGGGTCGAGGGTACATACTCGAATATCCGCTGGGGATCGGATGGAGCGAATCCTCCAGTACCACCCGGACCGGTGGTGAAGGAGAAGGAGGTTCCGCTGGGGAATCCACTAAAGCTAGATGTGCCCGCTCCAGGTGGTACGCTTCCACCCTTGAGGCCTTCTTCGCCGACCTGGTCATAGATAGTGCGCTTGTTCTTGTCGCTGAGGACCTCGAACGCTTCAGAAACCTAGGAGATGGGTCAGCGACCCCGTTTTCTTCAAGGATGAAGTGGACAACCTCTTTAAACTTTTTCGAAGCCTCTTCTGATCCCTGATTTCTATCTGGGTGCCATTTCAAGGCCTATGGGGGTGAGCGATGAGGGAAGTGAAGACATGATGAGATGATACCATTTTCTTGTAGGCGCGTTTGATCTCATCTTCGTTCGCTGTGCGTGGTATGTCGAGGACCTTGTAATAGTCTTTGCCCATACTTCAGTGATAAGGGGAGAAGACGAGATGGAAGACCCCAGAAGGTGCTCGAATGACGTCAGTCAGAGTCACGCGATTTATAAGTTACCAAACAAACGAAATGTTTTTTTTCCTATAGTTTTTATCTGAACATGTCACACAGCAGAGAATCTACGGGGCCGTTGGGAATTTCCTGGTCACATTTATTCCCGTTTTCTTCGTCCGCGCTCGCCTCTCTCCCCGAAAACACGGCCCGCCCTTCCCGGTACACCAGGCAGGACGATCCCATCAGAAATTACAACTCAATCCAGTCTCTCCCCCCAAACGTCCGCATTCCTCGAAAGGTCTCCACAGCCATCAAGGTAGAAGGAAAAGTCTGGTTTGCCAACGAACGAAGTATGTCCCACTCTTCCCATCTTATCTCCCCATTCATCCTCTCCTCAGCATGGCTTTCCTGGCTCAACGCCGCCATCCTCATCGGAGCATTCGCCGTCGCCCTCTTCAATGCCTCGCGTGATCCTGTCGCACGCGCCTTTGCGTACGTGTATGCAGCCCTCAGTGTTGGCGTCTTGGTATGCCGCTCTCCCGGCAGACCCTTCCGAAAGCTTATATGCCTCACATCCTTGCAGATATACGGTTTCTACCTCTATCAGTCCCGCATCACCATGATCCGAAAGCGTGATCCCGGTCATTATGGTCCGTTCTCTTCTCTATTCTGTTGACTCAGCCCTCAGTCCATCCCAGACGCTATCGCCGGTCCACTCGCCGTTAGCATCGTCCTTTTCGTGGCAGTTTTAGCCAACTTTATCATTCGTGGTGTGTACTCCTCTTGAGCCACTGGATCCTGTTCTAATCATGGATGACCAATCTGTCTGTCCAGTTCACGAGCTGTGCGTGTTTTTCTTATTCTCACTCACTTGCTTATAGTTTCCTCTTCAATCACCCTCAGTCGTCAACAAAAGGTCCCAATCCCAGGTCTGGCCTTATTACAGCAAACCATGTCAAACTTTATACCATATGCATAATCTCGCTAATGGTTTAAATGACGTTGTGCACACGAGAAAGCCCGTCTCTCTGTAAGAAATTGGGTGAACATCCTCGCCCTTGCACGTAAATTGTAAGCATCGCCCGGTACTCGCCGTTCTATATCGTAAGCTTCAATTGAACACAGCTACGAGCGTGTAAAATCAGGTAGTGTTCTATTGTCTCCTCAGTGACACCTGTCACCCTGCCAGCATTCTCCGTTTGGCCATTGGTCAGTGTTGTTGAAAGTGCTCTCAGCTGGGAACTTTCCGAGTCGCTCCCTCGAATTTATCTTTTGTCGTTCGTAGAACGGTAGATGAACCACTTACGCAGACTGTTGTCAGCTGGCAATCAGATGACATGCAGCAGTGTTCAATCTGCAGTCTCGGTGTACCAGCTACTTTTCTGATTTCCTTGTGCAATGAAATCTTTCCACGCGATCCAAAAAATCTTACAGTACTTTTGTGAATCCATACAAAAAAGTTGGTCTGGCTCAGCGTGTACGCAAGCCCTCCCTCCTGGAAGGATGGCCCAAAACAAATGGAACATCAGGAGAGACGCTGTCATCTCCAGCAGCTCATTTCAATGCTTTCTTCATTTTCTGCGTGGGAGAGAAAATATCATTTTTCGGACCGAATCACAGAGAGGAGAAATATACCTCTTCCATCTCATCCAGATCATTGGTTTCAATGCGAATAATTTTTTTTCCGAGAGTTTTTTCAATCTCCTCCATCTGTAGCCACGTTCCCTTGTCGTGAACAAAGTTGATCGATATACCTTTACGTCCAAAACGCCCAGTTCGCCCTGGATTGTCCATCAGCAAATAACCAAGTTGCAACGCCAATGGACGCACCAATGCGGTGAATGTAGGTCTCAATGTCCGGTCTCCCATCACCAGAATGGAAATTTCCGCGCTCGTTCATGAGGGGAAGATTATAGTTGACGACCATGTTCACTTGAAGAATATCGATACCCCGAGCAATGACATTGGTTGTGATCAAGACCTTCTCCCGACCCTCGCGGAAGCTATCAATAATAGCGTCTCGCTCAGAAGCATCCTTGGCACCGTGAAGGGAAGCAACTTTGTGGCCTTCAGTAGTCATCCGCTGTGAAATTCTATCCGCAGTATGCCGGTGCTAGAAATAAGGAATGTTCGGTTGAGCAAATTAGACTCAAAACCGAAGATTGCTTACTTGACAAAAGATAATGCTTTGGCCGATCGTAAGCAGCTGATATAGCGAGACTAAGATGTCGTATTTGTGTTCCTCATTGCGACAGTCCATATAGAACTGGCGGATGCCCTCTACAGACAGTTCTTCTCTTTGGAGCTCAATCTTGTTGGCATTGGGGGCAAACTTGTTGGCAAAGGTCCGCACGTGGTCAGGGAACGTAGCAGAGAAGAGGATGATCTGAGGAGGTGGTGTCCGAGGTAAAAGGCTAGTAGAATAAAGGTCAGCAGAGTATACAGAGCCTTGCGGTTGTATTACTTTTTGACTTTTAACGTCTGCTCCCCGAGGCCACCTTGGTCTAGCATGTTATCAGCTTCATCAAGCACGAAAACTTTAATGCCCGTAGAATCTATGACTCTCCGTTTGAGTAGATCAGTCATGGTACCCGGAGTACCGACGACGATGTGTGCCGTTATCCTGGTAACGTCTCTAGGCAGATTGTCCTTGATGGCATATTCCGTCTGTACCGGGGTAAATTTTCCCATCGCGACCACGACCGACATGATTTGTCGAGCTAGCTCTCGCGATGGAGCGAGGCAGATCGCCTAACATAAAATCAGATTCCAAGTCTATAGAAATGCGGTGTTCTCGCACCTGTGTCTTGTTGAGCGAAAAATCGACCCTGCTAAGCATAGTGAGGACGAATGCTGCAGTCTTTCCTGTTCCGGATTGAGACTGTCCAATCATGTTCTGTGGTCTGACCACGAGATGAAAAAAGATGTCAACCAGGAAAGCCATCTTATATAGTGACTGGGACGCACGGGTTGGAAAGGAGAAGAGGTAATGCACGCTCTTGGATTTTGGAAGGTTTCGAAAATCCCAACGCGTACAGACCCTTGAGCAGATCTGGATGTCTGAGAATGGGGAATACCTGAGAAACATGTTGATATCACTACTGATTCACTAACAGGCCCAATTGCTCGAATGATTTCGCGCTATACAGAGGAGAGTTTGGATCGGCTTGTTGATCCGCTAGCGTGACCTGTGGCCCATTGTCAACAGCCAATATACTGCACGTGAGGGCGGACCACCCACCGTAACCTCGAAAGTAGACGATATGAGATCGGAGGTTTCTACATCAATGCGGATTTTATATGGAAACACGAGAGAGCAACTTGATGTGCGCACCTAATCTACCAGTAGCCTCCGCGACTTCGGGCTTCTTTGCTTCTTTCTCTTTCTCTTTCTCTTCTGGCTTAGTGGCTGCTGTGGAGTGAATCAGCATCGTGATTATATGTTGGAATCTGTTCTACCTTCGGCCGTCTTTGGTGTGTAGAAACCTTCAGCATCCTTCTCCATAATTCAGATACTAAACAAAGAGGTGATGGTGGTGTCCTTTGAGACGAGGACGCAGTTGGCATTGCGTCTTCTTTATGACTCAGCAAGTCGTTTATCTAATCTCACTACCAGACCCGGTAAGTATGTACGCCTTCGTAACATTAGTTTAACTTCGTTTGTCTCTAACACTCACCTAGTAGGAGCGTGGCGAGTCATAATGCGCTCTCCTGCTTCCATCATCCCACCTGGTTTTGCTGACCATGCGTTGCAATTGCTTCAGAAGGTCCAACAGGGAATGTCGCCCATCGAGCTAGTCTACACGGCTCATGAACGCTGGCCGCTTCGACCCGGACATACCATTCACACCCGTCCCACACTGCGCATATCGGTCCTCGACTCGTCATTTAATCCCCCGACCCTGGCACATTTGGCACTTGCCAACTCGCTCCCACCCCAGCACTCCCCTGTCACCTCTGTTTCTGCGGAGCCGTACGATGCGCGAATGTTGCTCCTCTCGGTCCGCAATGCAGACAAAGTGTTGAAACCAGGCGATGCAACATTCGTTCAACGGCTCGAGATGATGCGCCTCCTCTCGCACGACATACGTTCCATAGATGCTACAGGACCAAGTGGCGAATCTTCACAGACGAGCGACAACGTGGCGGTTGCCATCATAGATGAGCCGACGTTCGTCGGGAAGTCAACTGTTATACTTCGCTTCCTCCAGATGAGGTTGGATACAGTCATTGAATCCTCTAATTCTCTCCAAAGTTCATACGACATCGAACGAGACCTATGGCGCCCATTTCCTTCTCCAAGGTTGACCTTCCTTTTGGGATCCGATACCCTCGTCCGCATTTTCTCTCTCAAGTATTATCCCTCTGAACAAGCTATGGCTCAGATGCTCCGGACATTTCTTTCCCCAGAACAAGAAGATTGCCGTATAGTGTGTGCCTATAGACGGTGCACGAACCCCGATAAGACATTCCATGAAACACAGGCACTCGAAGTTGCACACGAACTCGTAAGAAGTGACCGTATAGCGTTCATCAACATCGGTAGAGAGGAGCAGACCTACGGTTCAAGCGAAATAAGGGCGCAAGTTGCAGCAGGGGACGGAAAATGGAGGCGGTTGGTCACAGATGTAATCGCCAACTATATCATCGAGCGAGGAATTTATTTGGGTTTGAAGGAAAGGGAACCATAATCGAATCTATTCTGGTATTACGATTGACAGCTACTATCACAAAGTATGTCTAACAAAGAATACTGCCGGGAATATACACATGCCTCTAACTGGGCGTATCATGACGGAGAAATCACAGAGTGGATTGTGCAAAAGCAACAGCGACGGTCTGTGAAAGAAAGTGAGCAGGAGAATATCACAAATCGTTACCTAACACACCTCGGAATGACTCAAGGAAACGTGAACCCGCGTGATTCCTTTGCTCTGGGAAGCTGCTTTCGCATCGCCATGGAGAACCACAGTTGGCACACCAGCTTCGTTAGGAAGGATCTCGATGTCCTTCATTGCAGCGGCAGCGCCCTTTGAGGGTATGCCGAGTGACTTGAAGACTGCTTCCTTTCCGACCCAACGAGCAGCGAAAGAAGAGGGAGGGGACAGTTGAGCGCGGCAGTAAGCGGTCTCAGCTTCAGTGAAGTTGCGTTCGATGAAGGTCGGGTTCCACGATGGGACAGAGGATATCAACTCTAGACGAAAAGAACATAAAAGATAAGGATACTCTATAGCACAGAACGGCTATGGGGAGGATCACCTTGATCGACGCCGACGCCGACAACTGAACCGGTGGTTGCAAAAGCCTCAGCAACGGTCTTCGCATTTGCAACATCGAACGGTACAGCCTTAACCAAGTCAGCGGTGTAAGAGTAGCTGCGCGTCTTTGGATCAAAGGTTGCACGGGCCATAGGGTTCATAAGGACTGGTTGCTCAAGTTCAGGGCTGTAAGGCGGTCCATCTTTGATTCTGACCAAGGAGTTAGATGTCATCATCTCAGTCATGACCTTGTAAGCCTCATGGTAACGCCGCTGGTTGCGGGACCTGTAGGACTCATAGACAGAAGGGTCCAGTGATGCAAAGAGATAGCGAGGGTGGACAATGACAGCAATGCCGCCGACTTGACCGAAACCGAAAGAAGACTGTAAAAAAAACTTAAGTTCTTTTTGGTAACTGAAAGTAACGATTCAAGTACCATGACACCGGCCCGAATTCCATCGGTATAGATGGACCTTGAAGGGAACATGAGGTTGTGATGGGCCTCGAATCTTGCATCGATGTTACTTCACGAACGCAGAAGCTTAATCACGGAAAATAGAAAGGTGGAGAAGTGTACTCACTCGCAGTTACGGTTTCCAGGAATAATACCCGTATTGACGGTCTGCAAGAGACCTGCCATCTGCCATGCTGCCGATCCGCCCTTCGAATGACCAAGCAAACTCTTTTGGGCCATGACGGGAACAGCGTTGCCATGGGTACGAGACATTGTGGCAAGGATGTTATGCCACATCTCGGTCTCATTCTTCTCATTGGCTCCCGTGCTCGTGCCGTGGATCGAAAGAACACCGATGTCATCAGTAGTCAAACCCCAGACAGCAAGTGCACGACGCAAGGGTCCGACTCGGGCGTCGGTTCCTTCAAGCATACCATACGTAGCCAAAACCTCTTTGTCCTGGCGGCGGGCTTCGTTTTCAATATCAGCGATACGAGATGCAAAATAATCCTCATCAAAAGTGCCATTCTTGGACTTCTGATCCTCAACCTCGTCACGGAGCTGGGCGTGTTCATGACAGAGCCAGTCTGAGATCTGCTTGCGCCTAAACGCAATCTGGCGCGAACGATATTCAAGATCGAGCGACGGAAGAGGGTATTTCGATGGCAGTTCTCGAGCGACCGAAAGAGCACCACGACCAGGAGCAGGAATGGAGCGCCCTGCCTTATCACTGGAATGAATGAGTATCTAGCTCATGGATTGCTACCCGGAAAAACCTTACGTTGATGTAGAAGTGAACGCTAGGATACCACGGATGGGAGTACCAAGCTCAATGGCAGTCTTTGCATTCATGACAATGTGAATACCCGTCCCTTGAGATTCCATGAACTGACGAAGTGGATCAAAAACGGCGTGCATTGAATTAAATAATTACCCACTCCTGAACGAGTTGTCGTGGTGGGTCGCGACATCTCTGTAGGTTCACGTCCCATGGCAAATTCGGTCTCGGCGTTGCTTGTAGCCTTCATATTGGCGAATTCGAAAGAGCCTTCTTCACTAATGTCATCAAAACCACCGGCGATCATGACTTTTGCCTTTCCGGAAAGGATGGTGTCACAGGCAATTTCAAGAGATTGGAGAGCGGTTGCGCTACGGAGGAAAGTGAGACGAGAGAAAGATCCAAATAATACTACTCACCAAGCCCCGACAGGGATCTTCACAGGTCCACTCGAGGACATCAGAAGTAAGTTGGTCCAACCAGCGACGGTGTTGATAAATCTGCACATCGGCGTGAGTGCCTGAAACTAAATCAGAATAGCGGGGGTGGTGCTTACGTTTCCTGCAGGATATCGTTCTGGACCTCTTTCTCCTCGCGGCGGTCTTTGAACATCTTGGCAAGCGACTCGGTGCCCCCCATACCGCTCCCTACACAGGTTCCGACCTCCGAAGGGTGGAAGTGGTTGTACAGTTCATAAGGATCAGTAATGCCGGACATGTTGAGAGCCTCCGCAGTGCACACCAAAGCCCATAGACTGGCCCGATCCGTCTGCGCGATAATGTCTGCAGGAATTCCGTATCTTCCGGCATCCCAACCGGTTGGGATCTGTCCAGCAACCGAGCGGCTGAAGCGGAATGCCTTGGGGACGAAGATTCGGATGCCTTTCTTGAATTTCACAAACCACTGGTCGCCTTCCGCAGTCCAGATATCGCACTTGTCACCGTGCTCATACTTGAATTTTTCTGCTTCGGACTGAGCAACTTCAATAGGCTCCAAGTCATGTATGAGTTCAATCTCTTGATTGAAGATCTTTTTCTTAGGGTCGTAACCGCGGAAAAGCTCAGGCTCTGTGAACCGTTAATTTTCTTCAATCAAGAACGTGATCGAGATTAACTTACCAATCAAGCGCACGCCTGCGTGCTTCAGCATCTCCTTCTCATAACGGCCGCGCACATCCTTATCGTCCACAGGCTCCCCAGTCTCCGCGTCAACCCAGCCAACGTGCAAGGAACCATTTTTCAGACGGCCGTCGAAGTGCTTGATGAAGCCCATAATCCAAGCCATCTCAATGCAACCTTCGATTGTAAACTCCCCCCTGGCTTCCATTTCCCATCTCGTACGCGAGCTTCCCCATGGACCGACCTCAGCGAATCCAGTGATAACGACGACTTTCTCGAGGTCAATAATACTTCGAAGCTTGTGAAGTTCGTCGAGGGTAGATGCAGGTTCGAGCGCGGGGAAATTGAACTTGAAATTGGCACGAGGCACAACATTAATGGTTTGTAGCACCCGCTCGCCTTCAACGCCGTTGATGATCTTGAAGTCAAGAGCATTGTCCCTGGCAATTGCACGACGAAGTTCACTCTTCTCGTTCAGGCTGTGGCGAATGCGAGTGGTGATCTCAGCGAGGTCTGGTAAACGATCCATCCCACCGTTTAGGTCAGCCCAAATCGGCTCAACCTGCGTGATGCTGAAGAGGAGCGGATGCATCAGGCCAAGGATGTTGAACGCCATCTCCTTTGCCGAGAAGGTGCGAACACCATAGCTTTCGAGTTCGTGGGCAACAGTATTCGTGGCATCCATCAGCCCGGTGCCTCGCGTCCATCTACAATAGCGAAGTGAGCGGACGACGCAGCGACTTCAACAAAGATGAGCTTCTCACCCGATCACAGCCCCAGCCAAACACAGATACTCGCCCCAGCTTTCAGAGCTCCAGCGTTGGAAAAGCGTCTCAAGGGAAATCTTTGATTCTGAATACAGTCCATCGTTTCCAAACAGACCGTGGTTAGGAGAGAGGGGAAGGATGACTTGAGTGGGTCGAGTGACAAACTGACGAGATGCCTTCTTTGTTTTGACGGCACCAAGAATCCGAAGGAGGTTGACCAACATTATGCGATGGGCGAGCTCTGACTTGTCGTCCAACCCGTCAATTTCTCGGCCATTCTCTGGTATTGCGGCGAAAGGGAGGATATAGTCAAGATCCATTCCGAGCGTCGCGTATATATAGTCGACGACGGCTTCCACATCTTGTTTCGAGCCCTGATTGAAGGGAACGACTGTCAAGGCCGATCCCCGCGCTCCATAGCTTTGGTAAATGGACTGGTAGTATTCAACAGTAGAGCGGCTGTAACGAGACGTAGTGATGACGACGTGGGCGCCTCCGGAGAGAAGACCTTTGAGGATTTCGACGCCAATCGAGCCTTTCCCGACACCTGTGAGAAGCGCGTTTTTATCCTTGAATGTTGTACCCGATGTTGCTATTTCGTGCAGGATGTCAAGGTAAACGCCGGTCAGGTTGCTCGAATACTCCCAGTTCCCCCCGACTTTGCGTTTGAGGTGTAGCAGCGGCACTTTATCATCAGATACCCGAGTGGTAGCGGAGATCTGGGGACGGAGGAATTGGGAGGAAGATCGACGGTTTCGCATGCGCGTGCGGGTTTGCTCTGGACCTTTCCTGAGAGAACGGACAACACCCTCGTATAAGGCCTTGATACGGTTTTTCTGGTCCTGGCTAATTCCAGGTTGCGATTTCACGACCGTCCATAGCTTGAGAACGTCCTCTTGAACTTTCTGAATATTGACAGTAGAAATAGTGTCACCACTGGCCATTTCCTCGACGTACGCCTCCAGTTTGCGGACGTTTTCGCGAACAACCTCGGAGTAAACGATATCCCCTTTCGCCGTGACTTCGGTGTGGGGGGCAGTAGGGAATGTCACTAGAACGCGATCAGTTGCGTGGAAGATAGTAGTAAACCTTGGGCACCAGCTTACCGTCTTTGTAAACGGGGGGTTGTTCGATGACTTCTCTTGTGTTATCGATGAGCTGCTGACCGAATTGTTTCGCGAGCGCATACGTGTCCCCTTTACTCGGGTTGCAGCGGTCAATATGATACTGCATATAGATCAAGAGCTCAGGGTCAGCCCTATTGAGCAGTGCTATACAACGAGCGGTGAGTTCTCGGTCCACAGTTGTGAGACGGCCGTGGATGATGTCGTAGTACATGAGCAATGCATCTTGACGAACCCAATTCCAGGAGGAGTCGAAGTGGCGGGCTTTCAATGGGTCAAAGGCAGGTTGTATTCCATCGATGTATGTGTCACTGTGCTCGCGTGCGATCGAGTCGAGTCGAGCCTGGAGGTGCGCGGACGTGGCCCTTTCCTTGTCATGAGCAATCTCACCAGCGCGGGAATCGCGGTTGAGATAACGCATGTAGAGCTCAATGTGTTGAGCAGCAAAGCGATCTTGTTCGGCTTTGAATTTCAAAAATTCTTCGCTGTTGATCATGGCGTCTCCTGTCCCGCTACTACCAGCACCACCGGAAGCACCACTGGACAAGGTTATGCCAGTGCGCTGAGTGTATGCGCCAACAACAATGTTCAACCATGCCTTGCCCTCAGCTTCAGATGATAGTCGCTTGGCAGGCTCCATAGTGGTTCCCAGCAAAAGAACACCATCAGCACGCGAGGAGCCCAAGCCCCATGTCTTGGATAAGTAAGCCTTGATTGCAGAAGCGTTGAATCCTCCAGGCATCTTTCCACCGATAAGGCGTGATACGAGGCCAGACGTGTACTTGCCAAGAGTCCCGGAATGTCCGACACTTAAAGCAGATCCAAGTTCTTCGAGTGGAAGGTCTTCGCCTTTCTCGGGAGCTGACGTAAACTCGAGTTGCAGGTCACCAAGGATCTCGTTCTGTAAAGTGGACTTCCCGCCAACAAGTTCTTTGATTGACTTCGCTAGGGGGACCTCCTCAACCTTCTTCTTCAACTTCTGAGCGATGACATAAAGCAGGATGTCTGCGGCCTTCAGGGGTACGTCCTCAATGGCAGCCGCGACCGGCGTCGGAGAGGCTACAGCAACAGGCACCGGAGCAGGAACGGGAATAGAAGGAACCTCGGTGGATTCGGCCTCGGTGGACGCAGCAACAGGTAGTACCTCGTCCTCAAAGAGATAGTAGATCTCGCGAGCGTTCTTGGCATGACAAAGAATTGCTCGTTTGCGACTGACAGCGTCGTCCTGAGCTTCATACTTAGCTTTCAATGTCCGCGTCGCCATGCCGGTCAGTGTGGGTGATGGACCAAGTTCAATCAAGCGTTCGAAGCGATATTGCGTGAATAACAGGTCCTGCGTTTCGATCCAACGGACCGGCGAAGCGAACTGGTAGGATAGCAACTCCACGAGAATGGTATACGCCAACTTCTGGCGTTGTGCAGGAGACGCCCAGCTTTCCTGGTCCCATTTTTTGAGAACTTTGTCAAGGCGAGGGGAAGATGTTTGGTCGTAAATTAGCTGCGCGTATTCCTTGGTGACAGCAAATGGTTTGGCGACCAAGTTCGGAATGTATTTTCCCACCAACATGTCGGGGTTGAGTAGAGAAGGATTGATCTTCTTGGACAAATCTATCAAAAAAGCCTTTCAACGTTGCACGGTACTCGGAAAGTTGTAAAACTCACAAGCCCTGAAGGGCATAACGCCTGCCCAAAGATACCTAGAGTGGAAAGGTACGTCGATACCTGGGAGAGGAATTGTTGCAAATCCGCGGTCGAGTTTGATGTATCCCTCAGCCTCCTGCAGTTCTTTGGCACGCTGGAACGATTCTGAGATAATGTCACCCAACATTTCCTTAACTTTTTCCACCGTAAAGTTCTCAGTGAGCTGTGTCGATTAACCTAAATCATCCCGTTATACAGTTCTGAGAATAAACATACCTTTGCAATGTCAATCTTCTGGATTTTCAGATAATTCAGGACATTGGTCATCGTCTGCAACGCCACTAATTCTCCCGCGCAAACATATTGTTGGCCCTGAAACCGTCCGTTGGGTATATGCGCTTGAGACTTCAGATCTGGGACCTACCTCGACGTTGTAGTTGACAATTTCAAGGAGAGTGCCTGTGCGGGTAGAAATGGTATCGACAACTTCACGCAACGCGGCGTCTGTGAAAGTCTTCGAGATGCGGCCTGGGTTCACAGCACACATGGCGTAATTAGATCGGTTATGGGCGTCACGTTCGACAGCGCGCTGCATGGTGATGCCACGGTAGAACACAACATCGACGAGTGCCGAAATGTGAAGGACATCGGCGATGGAAGCAAGCGCGGAGTACTCTCCAAGCGAGTGGCCGGCAAAGGCACAGTCTTTCTGGACGAAGCCTTTGGCACGCATGTCTTCAAACGAAGCCTTCTCGGTCACGACCAAGGCAATTTGAGCAAATTGTGTGGCGAAAAGCAGGCCATTGGGATGGCTGAAGGTGTACTTGGGGGTACGCACGTCAATGTCAGCAAAAAGAGGGAGTGTCTTGACGTTGCCATCCTTGTCCATTGTATCATAGGTCATATCCATATATCGCTGACGAATCGCCTGGCCCTTGATTCCGCCGAAGTGAATGGTTTTCTCCTTTGGATTGTCCTTGACGATCTCAATGATCGAGAACCCATAAACGGCAAGAAGATGAGCATCGGCACCGTCCCAAACAGCACGAGCGGCAGCAGAAGTGTTGTACAGATCCATGCCCATACCAGGTTCTTGTGATCCTTGACCGGTGAAGACATATACTGTCGTGGGCTGCGCAACTTCTGCTGTCCCTTCAAGAACCTTTTCGCTTTGTTGATTGAACGTCTCGACTTTGACGACCATGTTGCCATCACGCATGCCAATATGACGTATCTTGATTGTCAATTCGTCACCAGGGAGCACCATCCCGACAAAGGAAACATCATATCTATAAGAACGCATGAGCACAAACCCAACCAAGACCACAAGATAACCTACGCGATAACTCGGTCTGGGTTGCCCTCAGCAACAATGTTCTCCACATAGCGGCGTGTGGCAGCACTTGACCACATGCCGTGAGTGATAGTCCCTGGGAGAGCAGCAAAGTTCGAGAAGTATGGATTAACATGGATGGGGTTAAAATCGCCGGAGATGACGGAGTAAGGTTCGTTCGAGATAGGTGCTGTGAAGGTTGTCGAGACGTAGTTCGACATAGTGTATCCTTCGTTGGTCAGAGGCGTGAGTCGGCCTTCGGGAACACCGTGGCGCTGTAGATAAGCCACTACTGGGTTGCCGTGGCATCCTTCTTGGTTAAACTCAACTGCAGCAACCTTCTTCAGGCGCTTGAGCTGATCGCGCATGTACACATCACCGGTAACGCACACATGGCGGTACAATGTCTTGTCCTTGAAGGTGACTTGAGACCGTACGCGGAACACAAGAGTCATACCGGCCTTGAGGGGAATGGTCTCATCTTCCCACGAAAGCCATTCCTTGGACTGGACTACACCGACAACGGCGTCATTGGCCAACTGGACGACATAATCGGGTTCGTCCACAGTCTCAAAGGTGTTCTCGTAGTCGTCAAAACGCCCACGGTAAAGGAAAGATGAGACGACCTCGATGATAGGTTGACCATCGCGGAAGACATGACCCTTGACTCGAACAACCTTGCCAGCATCCGTGTTTTGGACAGACGTAATATGTGCATCCGCGATGCACGCGTCACCAGCCCCCAAGGACTTGGCACCAGGAACCAGTCGAAAGCCATTGGAAAGGTGGACCAACTTCAATAAGTCGCCGTCAACCGCATCAGGGAACACGGATCTCATGATGGCCTGACGAGAGGGTTATCATCGCTTCTTAATAATGTACGAGGGGCTTACCTGCCAACCCGTTACAATAGCAAAATCCATCGGGGCTTTGACGATGTCGGTACGGGCAGTCTTAAATGCTTCGTTCTGGTTTCCAACGACATTGCAAAAAGTCTCGACATCGTTGGCGGATACTACGACTTCCGGACCAATAAACGTCTCGTGGATGTCCAGCTCGGGACGTAACTGGTCAGCCCCAAACCATAATCGCCAGTAGAAGTCTTTGATGCGACCATTGCGACCCTCAGATACTTCATGGATAGGCATAGAACCCATTGTCGGGACATATTTGAATTGGAGGGACAGAGGGACCGAGATATCCTGGCGATCCTCAAAGAAGGTCACGTCAATCAAGCCGGAGGATACTTTGTAGGTGATCTCGACCGCCTTGAAGTTGGATTTATGGGGACCGTGAGAACGTCCCGCACCATAGACAGTCATTGAGGTCGGGGACTCGCCATCGATATCAATCACAACACGTTGTCCGCGCCGCGGAGCGAGGGCTCGACGAAGAGGATTACCAACATACGCTTGGCCTTGGCAAATGGTCTTGGACGTCAACAGAGCCTTCAACCAATTCAGCTCCGGGCCAGAAATGGCCTCAAACCATTCAGAGGTTTCGGGAACGGTTTCATCAACTTTGTAGGCGATGGAGGTCGAGGATGCTTGACATTCAACCTCGTCAGGAATATCCACATCTTCGGCGGCAGGAGCGAGGTAATCGGCAGTAGGGATCGTGGAAGCATCACCTCCGTATGAGCGCTCTAAAAGCTTTTCTACAAGCTTGGCAGTGACATTGCCCAAAAGTTCTCCAATAGGCTCATCCTTTACTGTTGAATGCTTGACGGCGACAGGCCCCTGTAAAATACACACGCGCTGGGGATCTTGGTCGAACACGGCTTCGATATCCTCCGCGGCCCACAGAGAATCCTGTGGGAGCTACGATTAAATGTGGAGAATCATCAATGTTGAGGAGCGCTGACCTTTTTGAACCAAACTTCAAAATTAGCATCGAGAATAGGGATAAATGGTGCTGGCTTCTGTCCGGGACGCTGGGAGATTGTGAGGAAATAGGCGCGGTCCTCCGCAGCAAGAAGCTGGCGTGTAGCGTCGGAATACTTCGTGAAGAACCCATCGACGAAAGCAGTGGGATTGTCGAGTTCTTTGAAACTTTGCAAAATACTAAGTTTAGGCCCACCGTCTACACCCGCGAAGCGCTCCTCGACCCGCCTCAACCAATCGCCGGTCAGGTTGCGCAAACTGACGTCGATCCAGCGGTCTTGGTGAGCAACGTACATGAGGCAGATCATCCGAAGCGTGACCTCTTCGTAGGTCATATCGCCAAGGTCGAGAGCAACACTACCATCTTTCTTCCACCCAAACCATGGCTTCGCGAAATCTTTGTTTAGCTTCCCGATGATCTCAGCTTTGCGCTCAGACAACCACACGGCACGCTTCTCTTTCGGCAAGCTGAAGACGGTGCCGTCGAACTCTTTCCAAAGTTTGACTGCCCGAGTAGCAATCTTATGGATAGGTTCGCCCAACTCCGAGCGGACAGTAAGGACACCACCAGTTGGTTTGACATAGGTGTTCTCCCAGTCCTTATCATCGACACCGGGAGCGGCAATAATCAGATCCTTGACAGAGGAACTCGTGTGTGCTTCTTGCGCCACCATGACGCGACTGGCGAATAAGAAACCGTCGAATGGCATGGGTTGCGTATCGTAGAGGTCCTTCGACCAATCACCAGTGAGGTACGGCCAAAGATCATCGGCCCCACCGAAACCGGAGCCCCCCACAAGAATAAGGTTGTCTTGTTGACGAATAGAGTTGTATGTCTTCAGGATAGGCATATGGAAATCCTCGTACGAATGGTGTCCTCCGGCGCGACCACCAGTCCACTGGAGAACAATCGGAAAGTCGGGGTTGGCAGCGGCAATACTCACAACTTGACGAATACCCTCCACAGACCCTGGCTTGAAAGAAACGTGTTTAATGCCCACGCTGCGCAGACCTCCAATGATTTCGGCAGCTTTCTCCATGCTGGGAACACCAGCCGCGACGCAGAACCCTTCAATGGGCAAACCCTCGCGGCGCATCTCTAGCCACAAGGGGAACTGGAAACCAAATTGGCGAGGATTGATGTACAGGGAGTTCAAGGTGAGACCGACCCCGGAGGGAATCCTGGACTGAATTTCAGCAACTTTGGAGCGAAGTGCCGCTGGGTTGTAGTGACCGCCGCCTGCGAGCTCAACATGATAACCGGCCGAAAGGATCGCGGAGACAAAGCCAGCCTTGACAGTGGTCGGGGTCATACCCGCAACCATGATTGGAGCCTTTCCCAGTAACCGAGAGAAAGGTGTGTCCAGGTGAATCTTTCCATCGCTATGACAATATATCAGTATCATCACGAACTACGCGGACATCCTTGTACCTTGTCTTGACCAGCCTTGGCGCGTACTTCTTGCTCCACCACTCCTCATACTGAACGTCCTCAGTGTCGAAGAGTTCTGCCTCGCCACGACCATTGTCACCGAGTATGATGATACGGATTCCACGGCCGTCAAGATTACGGGCAGTAAGGGGGCCAATACCGTTCAAGCCACCAGGCCCAAAGTCAATTACATGAGTCGCGGATTCTGGAAAGGCGGTCGCGAGGTCCCAATGGATGGGTGACGTGAAGATCTGATCGCATAATGACCGAGTAATCGAAGTCGTGCTCTTGCGCATGTCAGAACCTTCGAGGTTGTTCAGTAAGAGAAAGATTTAAACCCATGCATATACTCACCATCCTCGGTGTTAAAGACCGGAATCCCAAGTTCATCAGGGACCCATAGTTCCTCTCCACCCAGGTCCTCATTACATAACTTGTCCGTAGCGTTTGCCAAGTAGGAGCTATGGTAGGGTGCATTGACGACCAAAAAACGAACACCGAATGCAAGCTTCCTCTGGGAGTAAGGGACCTTACTTTGATCTTGTCCAGTGGCCGCTCGGACCTTCCGCAAATTTGTCACCAGGCCATACAGTGCACGAGGAGGCCCCGTGACCACAAAATTTCTTGGACCATTATAGAGAGAAACAGCCAACTGAGAATTCGGAGATAAATGCCTGTTCGTCGCCTCGATATGTGGACGTAGCGCGGAAAGTGCGAGACCGTTGATCGATAGCATGGGTGAAGGCTGGCCCTCACCACCCTCCACAGCGTCTTGAATAATACCGGGCTCGAGTGCCAACACAGGAAACGCTTCTTGACCTCGCATACCACAGAAAAATAGCCAGCGAACAGCCTTCTTAGCATTGACATCGAAAGAATCGTAAGATGTCGAAGCAGATATAGCAACAGCAGAGACAACACCCTGCGAGTGACCCGTCGCACCGGCGACGTGATCGCGAAGTTGACCTGGGGTGAGACCCGAGACGCGGCAAACGACTAGATAT
>JBBPOF010000587.1:0-20497 GCA_038091315.1 Porphyrellus cyaneotinctus | reverse complement strand
GGTTCTTGATTGGCCAGCACAATCTCCAGACCTTAATCCAATTGAACATCTCTGGCAAATTCTCAAAAAGAAGCTCAACAGCTATGCAACACCACCAAGAGGGGTTTGGGAGCTTTGGGAAAGGATTAATGTGGAATGGGGAAAGATAGAGGTTGAGGAATGTCAAACATTGATAGAAAGCATGCCTAGAAAACTAGAGGCAGTGATAAAGGCAAAGGGAGGGCATATAAAGTACTAAAATTGTGGAATAGAAATGTTGGTCAAATAAGTGTCCCAATGACATGTCATTTTGAAATGGTCATATCTCAATCCCATGACGTATTTTTGTTCTCTTGCAAATGTCACATCTTTCCAAAATGCACCAACATTGGGACACTTATTTGAGCTACTGTATATACTGGAACGAGAGAGTTAAGGGCAGACATAGAAGTATGATGACCAAGCGTAAAGAATATGATGGAATACGATGGAAGGAGGCAATGATGAAGCAAGTGGAGTACAACATAATGGGGGTGAGTCATTGTGGAAGAAAAGAGATAAGTCCATAAAAGGGCTTAGCTGAATCAAGGAAAAGGAAAAGAAAAGGGCATATCGTAACATTACCCCCTGTTTATGGTGAGTGTCCCATCACTCATCCTAAAAGTAGAACTCCTGTCCGATGGGTTCACTGGTCAGGTTAGACATGGCTTCGTCATCATAGTCATTGTAAGAGTTGGACTCAGTGAGGGAGAAGCTGGGGGAAGGAGAGTGAGTCATGAGGAAGGATTCGGTGGACAGGGATGACAGTGTGGGCAAAGGAGCAGGGGAATAGCCTGGGGAGGACATAGGGCCAGGGAAGGTGGACCATCCAGGCTCAGTGACTACAGAGGAAAGATCATCCTTGACGGGAAGAGCAGGGTTGGTAGCCAGAGTAGATCCCAAAGATGTCCAAGAAGAGACAGAGGAGGAGGTAGAAGTAGATGGGGGTCAGGTGCAAGTGCAAGGGTGGTTAGGGCATTGATTCAGATAATGGCCCAGGGCCCATCAGTGGCATCTGGGGCATTCGTAGAGATGACAGTCTCTTTTCATGTGACTCAGACAGTGGCAGAGATGACAAGTGTCACCATAGCGAGGGTGAGACATGGGAAGGATGGGATCATCTTGTGTTCGCATAAGTTCTGTGATAGTGTGGGTGCAGAGAGGAGGAGATGGACAGGGAGTCTGTCATCTGGCTTGGATAAGGCGGATGGATCCGGAAGAGGAGGAGCTGTGGGTTGAAGCATGAGAGGATGGTCTAGGGAAAGGGGGAGGTACAGGGAGCAGAGTGGGGACACAAGGGAGGACAGTGGTATGGTTACAATCAGTGCGAAGAGCGGAGTCAATGTTAATGGATAAATCGAGCATGCCTAACTGTATGAGGGCAGAGAGGAGGAGAAAGTTAAGCTCATTGACATTGATATGTGCAAGACAATTGGCGGCAGAGAGGTGAGCATCAGTGGGGTGGTTGTTAGGAGTGTGGGAGTATTGGACAAATTGGCGAAGGGAGATGGCGTGGTTGAACGCCCGATGGAGGAAGTCTAGCGGGGAATGGAGGTCCAGGTGTCGTTCAGTGATGAGGGAGAGGCAGGAGTCAATGAGGAGTAGTTCCAAGATTTCCAGATTGTCAGGTATATGTTCTAGGGTACGATGGGCGGCAGGAGGGAGAGTGATAGAGGGAATGTGTGGTTGAATGGCCATGATAAGGGTGGAGAATGTTTTCTAGGTGTGGATGTTGCGAGGGAAAGTTCTGGGGTATGCCCGTTTATAAGCATTCAGGAGAGTCTTGGGATGGTCCAAATCTGACTCAGGAACCCATGAGTCTTCTTCGGCTGTGTACCCTTTCCATCAGATCAAGAAGGAACAGTGTTTTAATGTTCCACGGTGGCATAAGATCTTTTCTATTTCAAATTCTTCTTCCCCATTAATGAGATGAGGCGGTGGTTTCAGATGGTTCAGGCCGTGGATGGAGTTTTTGCGATAGGGAGATAAGAGAGAAGCATGGAACACGGGGTGGATCTTCCATGTTTGCAGGAGTCAGAGTTTATAGGATAAGGGGGATAGGATGTCTGTGATGGTGAAAGGGCCTTCTCTTTTGGGTGCAAACTTTGGAGATGAAAGATTGTGTTTCAGGTTGCAGGCTTCTAGCCAAACCTTCTCTCCTTTCTGGAAAGGTTTGAACTTAGAGTGGACACAGGAAGCCATCATTTGATGGGTGAGTTCGTGGGCAGCCAGGGCTTTGTCTCTGGCTGCAGAGAGGGTTTTGAGTTGTGTTTCTACAGCAGGAACAGAGGATTCGGGAAGGATGGAAGGTAAGGCATGGGGTTCATATCCGCGCATTAGGTAAAAGGGGTCTTGCCAGTGATGGAGTGGGGGCGATGATTGTGTGCGAACTCGGCATGGGTGATGGAGTTGGCCCAAGAGTTGGTGTGTGATCCACAGTAAATCCGTAGAAACGTTTCAACCTCTTGGTTTACTCGTTCTGTTTCACCATCGGATTGTGGGTGATATGCAGTGGAGAGGGAGAGGTCGTAATTCAGGAGTCATCCAAGTTCTTTAGCGAAGGAGGAGGCAAATTGCGGTCCTCAGTCAGAAATGACCTTGTCAAATAGTCTGAACTGTTTATAGACTTTGTGGAAGAAAAGAGAAGCGACACCTTTGGCAGTGATGGTTTTCTTAGTGGGGCAGAGAATTACCCCCTTAGTAAGGCTGTGGTCCACCACGACCAAGAGGGAATCAAACTCGGAAGATTCCGGGAGGTCTGTGATCAGATCACAAGAGATTTGTTGAAAGGGGCAAGAAGCAACAGATTTAATCAGAGAGAGAGGAGGGCAGGTGGGGTGCGTGTTAACTTTATTGGCCTGGCAAATTGTGCAGCCTTTGACATACAGGTGGACAAACTGTGGGAGACCAGGCCACCAGTATTCCACAGAGACGAGTTGGCAAGTTTTCATAAAGCCAGGATGGTCGGCGGTTTCGTGATCATGGCAATGGTGGAGGATATCTCGGCGGAGGTCATCGGAAGGAGGTCCATAGATGTGATCCTGGTAGGTCAGGATGCCGTCACAGAGTTGCCAATCTGCAAGGTGGGAGCAGAAGGGTGGGGGAATGTCCTCATTGATGGCTTGGAGGGTGGTGATGAGGAAAGGGTCATCTTTGGAGTACTGTTGGATGTGGTTGCACATGGCGGCGTCAATGACTCAAATGAAAAGGGATGGGGGTAATAGTGTAGTTCCTTCATTGTCCAAGTCAGAAGTCGGGAGGTGGTTGGGTTGATGGGATAAGGCATCAGGGCTGGAGAGAAGGGATCCAGGAACATGGATCATCTTCAGGTCAAAGTCTGCTAGGTCAAGGAGCCATCGGGCTTGGCAGCGGTTGAGATTTTGGGGTTGTCAGAAGTACATGAGGTTTTTGTGATCAGTGAAGATTTGGACTGGGAAGGAGGATCCTTGGAGATAATGCTGCCAAGCTTTGAGGGTGCAGAGGATGGCGAGGAGTTCTCTATCGTAGATATCATAGTTCCTTCCTGCAGGAGAGAAGGACTGAGAGAGGTAGGAACAGGGGTGCCATTTGCCATTGGTATCAGCTTGGAGGAGGATTCCTCCAGAGACAAACTTGAAAGCATCGGTAGCGATGGCGAAGGGAGCATTAGGGTCAGGGAGATGGAGGACAGGTTGGCTGAGAAAGAGTTTCTTTAGGGAGTCAAACATGTTCTGACAGGAAGTAGACCAGTTCCATTGTTGGTTTAGTTTTGTAAGGTCTATGAGGGGGCGGGCAATGGTGGATTAGTTCGCAATGAACCTTCAGTAGAAATTGGCAAATCTGAGGAAGGATCGGACTTGTTTTACAGAGGTGGGGACAGGCCAGGCAGCAATGCCATCTAATTTGACAGGGTCCATTGTGAGGGTTCCTGGTTTGACAATTATTCCAAGGTATTCAACTTCCATGGAGGCAAACTTGCTCTTTTCTAGATGTAAGTGGAGATCAAGTTCTTTTATGCATTTGAGGACGTGTTTGGTACATTCAGTGTGAGTGGCTTCGTCAGGGGATGTGATGAGGAGGTCATCCATATAAATCACGAGCCATCCTTCTGCGATCATATTGCAGAAGGAGTCATTCATGAACCATTGGAAGGTGGCGGGGGAATTGGTCATTCCAAAGAACATGACCATTAGTTCGAAGAGTCCTTTGTGAGTAAGGAAAGCGCCTTTCCATTGGTGACCGTCTTTGATGCGGACATTGTTATAGCCCCAGCAAATGTTGAACTTGGTGAAGACCTTAGCGTCTTTGAGCTTATCGATGAGGTCATCAATAAGGGGGAGTGGATATGCATCATGGATGGTTTCTTGGTTTAGTTGTTGGTAATCCCAGCAGGGGTGGAGTTTTCCATCTTTCTTTTTTACAAAGAAGAAGGGGGCGGCTTGTGGAGATTTAGAGGGGCGGATCTTCCTGCTGGCAAGGTTTTCTTCAAGAAACTTCTCGGTTGCTTCCTTTTCATCTGGGGAAAGGGGGTAGAGTTTCCCTATCTTTGGCTTGTACAACTCTTTAAGGTTTATCTCATGGTCATAGGGTCTTGAGGGAGATAATTGTCCAGGGCCTGGTTCTTCAAATACGGATGTGAACTGAGCATATTCAGATGGGAGAGTGGCTTTGGGTTTTGCAGCTTCTGCAGCCATGGTGAGTTCCATGGTGTGGGTGAGTTTTACTATCATGGAGGTGGGGATGATGCGACCATTGCATTTTACAAAATGGTTGACAGATTTGGATCCAACATGAATGACATAGTGAAGGGCGTAGTTTTGAGTGGCCCAATGGTTAAACCATTCTTCTGTTTCAGCATCGAGGTATTCGTAGAGATGGGAATCCACTTCTGGAGTGATGTGGATATATTTTGGGGGAGGGGATGGTCTGACGAACTTCTTTTCGTGTCATTCATTGTCAGATACATACATAGTGTATAGGGTCCGGGACTCATCAATGGATTTGGAGAGGGAGGGAGTTCATCGAGACCAATTAATGACTGGGTTGGCTTTGCAAAGCCACAGAAGGCCGAGAATAATGTTTTCTTTGCCGCAGTTCATGATGTAGAAAGTGATCTTCTGAGTGATGCCTTCTATGTCTAAGAAGAGGTTGGTGGTGAAAAGGATTCAACCAGCTTTGTTATCTGTTTGATTGACATTTCTGATGACGATAGGTTCTGGTAGACAGGTGGTAGGTAGCTTGTTCTTTCAAACAAACGCCCAGTTGATACAGGAGATTTTGGTGCCACTATCAATTAGGGCACGGATATTGATGGCTTTCAAGGTATGTGTGGGGGCGATGAGCTGTACAGGAATTTTGATTGCTTTGGATTCAGATTTTACTAGTACAGGCATGCACATATACGAAGAGAGGGAAGACTGTGTCAGGGGGTCTTCCTGTTTTAAAAATCCGAGGAAGTGAAGGCGACTCGACAGACAGTGATTTCTTCATCATCATCATCGATCTCAATGAGTTTAGGGACTTCTTCTTCCTTCTTTTCTACCTTCTGGACCTTCTTCTTGGTCGAGGAGGAGGCAGAGGGGCCAGGGCATGCAGAGGACATGTGTCCTTTCTGGCGACAGCGGAAGCAGCGGCCTTCGTCATGGCAGCATTTGTATTCTTCGGGGGTGAGCTTAGAGATGTGAACGGTGTCTACATCCATGGCATTGGGGTCTTTGGTGGGCGAGGAGTTGTTCTGAGTGAAGGGGTGGAAGGTTCTCCCAAAGCCTTTGTTGCGACTGGCGATTTCATCAGCGCAGTCAGACTGTGTTTGCTACTTCTCTGCTTTGGTGTACCATTCAGTGATTTTCGTGGGGGTGGAGTCAGCAGTCATGATCCTTCTCATGATCCAAGAGGGGAGTCCAGCGACATAGTAGCTGATTAGGACTTCTTCGGCAGTGATGCCAGCGATGGCGACTTTGTTCCTGAATTGAGCGTTATATTTGGTGAGGGAGGGTTCCTAGGTTTCCTTATTTCCCTTGGTCTTTTTGACCATGCAGGTGGTAGAAAGCCAGTAAATGGCTTTGCCAATGATGTCATGATGTTCGAAGGCAAGTTTGAATTGTGCTTCGAAGGTGGTCCATGTTCCGAGCGAGGGAGGTGTGGTGGTGAGGCATTGGGTTCAGAATGTGGTGGCCCAGGTTTGGGCAACTCCTTTGGTCATGTACAAGAGGGCAAAACTGACCTTTTTAGTGTTGGTGTTGTATACAGTGTCATTGACTAGGAGGTAGATGGCCACTGTGTTGAGCCATGGGACTGTTACGCGAAACGTACGCTGTACATCGAGCGTACTCTGTTTGTCTCGAGGGAGGTACTCATGAAGAGACACAGCGTCCTCGATAGAACAAAGCTACGACAAAGCTCAAGTCAAGGGGGTTCAAGGTCAAGGATTCCTCAAGTTGGACAAGACTGAGGTTGAGGGAGACTTGAGAGCATACAACGAACATTGGATTGCGCAGATCAAGAATGAGGAGAAAAGGTACAGGCAGCTCAGTATAAATACTGGTGAACTACTGCGGATGACTAATCTATGGAATGTCATAGAAGCAGACAGAACGACTGAGTCACCAGTGAATCACGATGGTAGTTAGGGGAAACGTAAGCAGTGCAAGAGAACTGCTTAAAGGAGAAGGCTGTCCACGAATGAGTAAGCCAGATGTAAGCGCATGTCCCCTACCAGCAATAAGAAAGAAGGAACGGCGTGAGGAGTGCATTCAAGGTAATGCAATGATGCTAAAGTCGTCTGGACCAAAGAGAAGGAGAAAGTCATCTCGACCTGGTGTTAGTATTCCAGGGAGGACAAACGTAGAGCAACACGAAGATATAAGGAAAACGGAGGCGCACATATACTGAATTGTAACAGGGACAGCCTTCTCGTAGTTGCTGTCAAAAGCTTTGGGTGCGCCAAGGCACATTTCAGTGAGTTTGGTTGCAGTGGACATGGGTACAGGTGGAGTAGGGATGCGAGGAGGGGTTGGTGGACATGATGGTGGACTAGGGGAATGTGGGATGGTAGTGTTATAATATAGTTGTTCTGCAAGTTTGAGTGTGGGGTCTTCCTCATTAGCAGAAGGAAGGTGGTCGTCTGAGTCGTATAATTTCAAGGTTTCAGTGTGATTGGAAGTGGTTGATGGAGTAGACGATGGATGTCTTCAATAGCCCGTAAACGAGGGGCCAAGGGGTTGTTGTCTTGGATCAATGGTTGGGGTGTAAGGGGGCACTCATGAGGAGGCACTGTGTCTTACATTCAAGGGGTTCAATGGATGGGTGGCCTATTCAACAATAGGGCCATTCGAGGAAAGCTTGACCTTTTGTTATGACTGCCTTGGGTAGAGACAGAAGTAGACTTTTGAGGTGTAACGCGAAGCATCGATGGTTCGTGTGAAGCGAGGTCAAAGGTTTAAAAGATAAGTCCAACAACCATGGACTCAGATCAAAGGTTCTTAGGACATCCACTTGAGGAGGAGTGATGGAGGAGTGGGCAAGCACTACTATTCAAGGTAGGAGAAAGTAGGTCAAGCTTAGGAAAATACATGAGGCAGAGGTAGTGACTATATATACTGGAACGAGAGAGTTAAGGGCAGGCATAGAAGTATGATGACCAAGTGTAAAGAATATGATGGAATACAATGGAAGGAGGTGATGACGAAGCAAGTGGAGTATGACATAATGGGGGTGAGTCATCGCGGAAGAAAAGAGATAAGTCCATAAAAGGGCTTAGCTGAATCAAGGAAAAGAAAAAGAAAAGGGCGTATCGTAACAAGCAGAGGTCATGGCAGACTTGACTAGAGGGGCTAAGGACTGCAGCTTCAGTGACTTGGGACAGAGCACTGCACCCTTGTGTGAACTATGTCCTTGTATTTGATGAGGAACAGAGTGTTAACAATGGAGGAGCCAAAGGTAGTGACTAGAGGAGTTAGGAGTCAACTCATTTAGGAGGTCAAGGGTTCATGGGGTATTCAAGTCTATGTTTGAACTAGAGTACAACACAATACTCTATGAGTTTATATATAGAGGTGATAGGTCCAAATGACTAAGTAATGAGGGATGGGGATGAGTGAGCTGGAACTGTGATGGAGGTACAAATGTCCAGAGCTGTGATGGATGTATGAATTCCTGGAGCTGTGCTCCTAAGCAAGACACAGGTTAAAGCTGATTAGCAATGGTTGTGTCAGAGAGAATGAGTAAAAGGAGAGTCATAGAAGGGGAGTCATAGTCAGGGAAGACAGAAAGGGTGGATTGAAGCCCAGAGGTGCAGGAGTGTGCCGGAGGGGTGGATAAGTGGAATGTGTCAGGAATTAACATAGTGGTTGGTAGAGTTGACAGAAGTGGTCTGGAAAAGGATTGGAAGTGTTGGAGGTGATGTATAGGGTTGAACCTGAAACATGGAATATGACAGCATCAATGAGAAGGATTACTGCTTGATGATCATTAAATCCCTATCCAACTCATTTGCCAACTTTGTATCAAGCCAGCTTTACTGCAGCCCAACTGTTTACCACCATGAAAACACTAGACTCTAATGTCCTGATCTCTGTTATAGCTGAAGAAGCCAATTGCCAATGAGTGAAGTACCCTGTGCAGGGTAACATGAAGGATCAGGACCATGATGAGACAATGACTGTTGTCTATTTGTGAACATTACAAGGACATGGCAAGGGAAGGTGAGACAATGGGAGGTGGACCCTATCCAAGTATTGGAAATGTAAATCTATAGAACATCTCACAGCATTCCATAACAAGAAATCAGGTAGTGAAAGAGACCTACCATGATGGACACTGCCAACATCACTCAAGGTGATAGTGACCCAGAAGATGGCATATTTGGAGTCTTGGATGACTCAAGTGACAATGAGTTAATACCAGGCCTGTTGTCAACTGAATTCTCAGATGATGAGGAAGATGAAGAAGATGGCAATGACTGGTTCTTGGTCATGGATGAGGACATATTTGATGATGTCTAGGATCATGAGGAGTCCCTAATGCTGGATGTTGAGGATGCTGTATCCATTGACTGTGCTGCCCCCACCAATGACCTGGAGAATGCTACTATGGCATCAAATGATGAATGCACCTCTTCATGCCAAGTCAAACTGTACAACTCAGGCACCACACACCATATCTCTCTGTATTGTGAATATTTTGAAAACCTTGCCAATATCCCAGATAAATTGTTTACTACTACAAACTGTTAGAAATTTGTCATTACTGGAGTTGGCGACATGATAATATATGCATGCTTCACCAGAAAAGTAAAACATTCATGGTGTATACACAGTTTGAAGCATGGCTTGATTGCCAACTTACAGCAAAAGTGCACATGCTTCACTTAGACTATGAAGGTGAATACCTGGGAAACAAATCTGTTGCTTACCTGCAACAAAAAGGCACAGCACAGTGTCTCACTGCATATGACACCCTTAGCACAACAGCATTGCCAAGCAGCTCAATCATACAATACTTGAGCACATCCATATGCTACTCCATGTGAGTGGATTACTGAAATTCCTGTGGGAAGAGGCTGCACATCATGTCATTTGGCTGAAGAATGGGATACCTACCAAGGTTGTTCTGAATGGGTCAATGCCATATGAGGTCACTTTTGGGCCAAAACCCAACCTAAGTCAAGTCTAAGAGTGGAAATCTGAAATTTATGTTAGAACTGAGCATAGAAATAAGCTGGGATGGTGTGCCAAAAAGGTTAAGTGGATGGGAATTGATGACTAGTCAGAAAATGCTTACTGCATGTATTGGCCATTGAAACAGATTGTCACCATTGAGTGGAATGTCTATTGGGGAGGAGACTGCTATAGCACAACATTGAGGGGGAGGAAAAAGGAACTTACCTAAGTGAAGTCATGCTTGTGTAGATATGTAAACAATGTTCAGTTATGCTTTCTTGATAGATGGAGGTGCCATATCATGAACATCAAAGAAGCAAGAGATTGTGTTGCTCTCAATGACTAAGAGCAAGTATGTCACTATGACACATGCTATGAAAGAAGTGCTATGACTGCATTTGTTTATTGGTGAAGTTCTTGCTCCTCTCAACACATCCATCATGCATGTTTTCAGACAATCAATCTGCTATTGTGCTCATGAAAGACCATCAATACTATGTGCATACCAAACACATCAACATCTATTTATACTTTATCTGCTGAGTCATTGATGATGGTAAAATCTGCCTTGTATTCTGTCCTACAAATGACATGGTTGCTGGCACACTCACCAAGGCTCTCCCATCCCCCAAGGTCAAGCACTTTGCCATCAAGCTTGGACTATGCATGGCTTGAGGGTGAGTGTTGGAATCAGCAACTGCATATGCAGCTGCCTCATCATTGGGCTGACTCAATCACTGGCACACATATGGTGTGTATCTTTTACATTCCTCATATACATTCCTTTTATTGTATGAACACATTGCTTTTCCTGTGTATTTAATATTTTGTCCATACCTGTGTCCAGATTATTTATCATCTTTCACATACCATACATTTGTTAGAACCATGATTTCTACAGAGGTCCTATGCTCTGTTTTAGCATCAGAGTGCAAGTCCACTTAGGGGTTGACCAAGTCCAGTAATAGGGAACAAGGTCTGAAGGTGAATGACAAAGTCTGGAAGTGGATGACAAAGTCCAGAAGCAGACAATGATACCCAGAGATGGATGGTGATGTCTGGAGATGGACAAAGATATCTGGAGGTGGACAAAGATGTCCAGTGGTGGATGACGAAGTTCAGTAGTAGACAAAGTAGAGGACAAGGATGGATGGAAATGCCTAAGGATGAATGTCCTGTGGACATAAGCGGAGGTCACAGTGGACTTGATGAGAGGGCTTCAGTGACTCAGGTCAGAGTGCTGCACCCTTGTGTGAACTGTGTCCTTGTATTTGATGGGGGATGGAGTCAACAATAGGGGAGCCAAAGATAGTGACTGAGGAGTTGGGAGTCAACCCATTAAGGAGGTTGGAGGTTTGTGGGGTATTCAAGTCAATATTCAAACTAGAGTACAACACTATACTCTAAGAGTTTATATATGGAGGTGACAGGTCCAAGTGACTAAGTGAATTGGGAATGGAGATAAGTAAGCCAAAGCTGTGATGGAGGTACTGTTAGAACCATGATGATTTGGAGGTCCTAAGCTCTGTTTTGGCACCAGAGTGCAAGTCTGCTTAGGGGTTGGCCAAGTCCAGTAATAGGAACAAGGTCCGAGGGTGAGCAATGAAGTCCAGGAGTGAATGGCAAAGTCCAGAAGTGGACAGTGATGTTCAGAGATGGATGAGGATGTTCAATGGTGGACAAGGCAGAGGACAAGGACAGATGGAAATGTCTGAGGATGAATGTCCTGTGGACATGAGTGGAGATCATGGCAGACTTGACTGGAGAAGTTAGGGACTGTGGCTTCAGCGATTCGGGTCGGAGTGCTGTGCCCTTGTGCGAACTGTGTCCTTGTATTTGATGGGGGACAGAGTTAATGATGGGAAAGCCAAAGGTAATGACAGAGGAGTTGGGAGTCAACCCATTAAGGAGGTCAGAGGTTCGTAGAGTATTCAACTTGATATTTGAACTGAAGTATGACACTATACTCTATGAGTTTTATATATGGAGGTGACAGGTCTGAGTGACTAAGTTAATGGGGGATGGAGATAGGTAAGCTGGAGCTGTGACAGAGGTACAAGAGGTCCAGAGCTATGACAGTTGCATGAATGTCCAGAGCTGTGATGGATGTACAAATGCCCAGAGCTGTGCTCCTAAGTGAGACACAGGTTAACTGATTAGCAATGATGTTGTCATAGAGAATGAGTAAGAAGGAGTCATAAAGAGGAAGTCATATTTAGGGAAGACAGAAAGGGCGGATTGAAGCCCGAAAGTGCAGGAGTGTGCCAGAGATGCAGATAAGTGGAATGCAACAGGAGTCAACATAGTGGTTGGCAGAGTTGATAGGAGTGACCTGGAAAAGAGTTAGAAGTGTCGGAGGTGGAGTATGAGGTTGAACCCTAAACATGGGATATGACAGGTACAAGAGGTCCAGAGCTATGATGGATGCATGAATGTCTGAAGCTGTGATGGGTGTACAAAATGCCCAGAGCTGTGCTCCTAAGTGAGACACAAGTTAACTGATTAGCAATGGTGGTGTCACAGATAATGAGTAAGAGGAAAGTCATAGAGAGGGAGTCATATTCAGGGAAAATAGAAAGGGCAGATTGAAGCCCAGAGGTGCAGGAGTGTGCCAGAAGTGCAGGAAGTGTGGAATGTGACAGGAGTGGACATAGTGGTTGCCAGAGTTGACAGGAGTGACCCAGAAAAGGATTGGAAGCATTGGAGATAGAGTATGAGGTTGAACTCGAAAACATGGGATATGACAATATTTCATGTCATATATAAACTCTGTTACTTTGTTGAGACACCTCAGTCTATTGTTCATGCATGATAACTGAGGTGAGTTATATTCATCGACCATTTACCTACTCAAGCTAATAAATATGTAGTGTTGTTCCTAATAGCTGTTGTGTGTCCTCTCATCCTTATACATAGGAACTCTTTCAACTACCTCCAGTACTACTTAAGTCACCACTCTGGTGCCATTGATCTTCTAAGCTAGACCTACTTGATACCTGCCTTGTATCTCACTAGACCCTTGAATAGTAGCTCTCTTACTTGCTCCCTTGCCACTCTTATTGAGTGGATGTCCCATCGAACCTTTTGTTAACACTGAGACTAGCCTCTAGTGAATCTCATGCTCATTGCTGGAACAATGACAAATGATGGTCTTGTATCCAAAGACATTGGCATATGGAGGGTGGGTCTCACTGTCAGCATGTTGAATAGCAGAAGATGGATCTCACTCAGATGGGTCTGAGTGGTGCTAGAAACTAGGCTAGATAGCATAGAACTAGATGGGGAACTACTATACATGCAGCAAGGTATGTATATATGGAGGAGCAGAGTACAAAATGGGAGTGAGAGATCCTATTTTTGGAGTGGTGCTGTCCATCCATGACAAAATAAGAATGGTTATGTAAGCCATAACAAAAAGAGAATGGATGCAGCTCCAGAAGTCAGAAAGGAAATAAGGCCATATCACTTTGGGAATGGACCTAAATGAAAAGAGAATAGATGTTAACATAATGGGGAATGGTCCAAGGGTATGGATCCATGTGCCATCTAAAGAGGAAATGGTGGAAACTAAATGAAGTCTGGAAAAAAAAAGGCATATTGTTGACATCTATAGAGGTTTGGGTGGATAGGGATAATGTAGATGGGGTAAATGAGGGGAAAATTGTAACATTACCCCCTTCATACTCCTGAGGTACCACCTTAGAATGTCCCAGAGCTTCCACTATCATTGCTATCTTCTTCTGAAGTGAAGTCCAGAGGTAGAGGTGAACCATCCAGAAGGAGTGGAGAAGGAAGAACACTATTCAGATTCATTGCACTCATAGAGGGAGTGGCTGATGATACTGTAGTTAGGGCAGCATCATAGAGGGCAATGGTGCTGAGGATGTCAAGGGGGGGGTGACTCACAGAGGGGACATCAGTAAGTGGGGCAGTTTGGATGGATGTGGGTGGTGGAGTGGCAGTTGTACAGTAACACTTTCATTAGTGACAATGGTGTCACAGAAGTGGGACAGGGAGTCCACTGGGAATGGAGTTCAAGGAAGTGGGTGTACAAGGGGTATTGTTACTAGATCCAGTGCCAAAAATGAAGATAGTGTGTGTTGGTGGTGAAGGGAATGAGCCTGGCAGTCATATGGTGGGGTAGAGGCCAATGAGGCAGGAGTGGTCTGAGCTTCAGGGAGTTTAGGAGATCCTGGAGTGGAAGGAATGTGGTTGGATCTGGAGAAACTGGCTGTCTGGTCCCCTGGGGTGGTGAGAGAAATATGAGGGGTACAGCTCAATGGAGTGTGTCCTCAGGGTGTTGGATAATGAGACTTTAAATTTAAAAAAAACCATTTATGTCCAATTGGGATAGTATGCCCTATATAGGACAGTCTTGTTTAGGTATGTAAAGGGGCCCCTGTGCCGCTACTGCATCCCTGATCATTCAAATCCCCCAAAGACAGGTGTAAGGCCTCCTTTGGTCCTGTTGTTCCTGCCGACAGTTTTAGATGAACCAATCTTCCAATCAGCAGTGTCCTGTGTGTTTACATGGTGTAGTATGGAAGGACTGCTAACATGTGCAATGGGTGTCATGTACTCAGATCACTCAGGGAGTGACTGGGTATGGTAGAAATAGGGGGGTGGTTAGAATAAAATGGTACTGGGGTTGAGTGGGCTAGTGAGGATGGGATTTTGGCATCCAGTAGGTATCTGTGTGTGGCCTGGAGGTGCCCCTGGTGGATAAGTCTTCATCAGCCCCACTCCTTCTTTGACTTATTCTCTATGGTAGTTTCCACTCAGCTATCTTTCCTCTATCAGTGAGTACATGTGTTGTTGACACAGAGACTAGTCTCCAGTGTGGGTCCTGGTTTCATTGCTGGATACAACAACAAGCAGGTCTTACACAATGACAATGTCGAAGTACAGAAGGGAAGTCTCATAGTAGATGCATCTACTGCAGAAAGTGGGTCTCACTCAGACAGGGCTAAGTTGTACTAGAAACTAGGCTGTATAGCATAGAACTAGACGGGGAACTATTGTACATGCAGTGAGGTATATATATGGGGGAGCAGAGTATGAAATGGGAGTGAGAGATTCCATTTTAGGAGGTGCTGTCCAACCACAATGAATCAAGAAAGGTTATGTAAGCCTCAATAAAAAGAGAATGGACCATGACAAAAAGGGAATGGACACAGCACCAGAAGTCAGAAAGGAACCAAGGCTGTGTCACCATGACTGAAAGAAGATGGACCATACCACTTTGGGAATGGACCTAGATGAAATGGGAATGGAGGTTAACATAATAGAGAATGGGCCATGTGTGTGAATCCATGCACCATCTAAAGTGGAAAGGGTGGAAACTGAACAAAGTCTGGAAAATGAAAGGGCATGTCTTTGGATCTATAAGGGGTGGAGTGGATAGAGGTAATGCATATGGGGCAAATGAAGGGAAAATTGTAACATTACCCCCTTTGTACTCCTGAGGTACCACCTCAGAATGTCCCAGAGCTTCCACTATCATTGCTATCTCCTCCTGAGAGATGTCTGGTAGGGGTGAGCCATCCGGTAGGAGTGGAGAAGGAACAAGCAAGTCCATCCAGGTTCATCACACTCATAGAGGGAGTGGCCAACAGTACTGCAGTTAGGGCAGTGTCACATAGGGCAATAGTGCTGAGCATGTCCAGGGAAGAAGACCTTGCAAAGAGGACACTGGTAATGGGGTAGTTGGGGCAGATGTGGGTGGTGGATTGACAACTGTAACAAAGCTGTCAGCATTGGTGACAGCATCGAGGAGGTGGGACAGGGAGCCCATTGGGAGTGGGGTCTGCAGGGATGGGTGTGCCAGAGGCACTTGGGAGGAGGGCCAGTGCAAGCACCAGAAGACCTTCCATCACCAAAAGTTCCCATCAGGGGTCCATGGTTGCAAGATCCAGCGCTGAAAATGAAGACAGTGGTGTATTGGCAGCAAAGAGGATGAGCCCATGATTCACTGGATAGAGTGGGAGGGGGAGAAGGTGGGGTGGTCCAAGTTCCAGGGAGTTCAGGAGATCCTGGAGTGGAGGGGACAGTGGTTGAAACTGGAGATACCAGCCACCCAGTCTCCTGGGGTGGCAAAAGAAAGATGAGAGGGATGGCCCATTGGAGGAGATCCTCTGGTAGTTGGATGATGAGGTTGAGGATCTCTGCAATCTTCCCTCTAGTGATGGCATAGTATTGGTAGAGAGTGATGAGCTGGTGAATGTAGGAGGCATGCAGATAGGTGGGGAGTCCCTTGAGGACAAGGATGCGAGAGGGTTTCTCTATGAATTCCATGATGAAGGTCCTATGGTTGAATGTGGAGAGCTGGCTGTTGGAGGAGGGTGAGGAGGTTGTAGGTGTAAGACATGTCAGAATGAGGTTCAAATAGATGGAGGTCATTCTTAAAAGGAGCCCAGATTGAAACTCAGTCCTTGATGAAAAGATCAAGGTCCAGAATGAAAACAGATGGTTATTACAAAAAAGGGTGGGAAACTAGTCCCATCCCCATAAAAGAGACAAAGGATTGAAGATCCTAGTCATCCATGAGGTCTTCTTCAGCTAGTTGTGCTTGTTCCTCAGAACTGAGGTCCAGAGGATCCCAGGATTGGGTGCCACCCCATGCATTAGTCTCATTGAATTTGTACATGGATATGCAATACAATTGTGGATGGATGTTACAATTTACTCTTATCTTTTTCTTTATCTTTTCTTTTCTCCTTCAACTTAGCTAAGCCTCATCTGGACTTATCTTGCTTCTTTACAATGACTCACCCACATTCTGTCATGCTCCACTTGCTTCGTCATCATTCTCTTCCTTCACATTCTATTGGGTTCTATTCCACTTATTCAGCTACTTATTCCATGCCTGCCCTTAACTCCCTTCAGTATTACTTAAGTCGCTGCTCTGGCACCCTTGACTCTCTAAGCTAGACCTACTCAATACCTGCCTTGTATCTCACTTGGCTCTCCAATAGTAGCTCTCTTGCTCACTCCCTCATCACTGTAGTTGAGTGGATGTTCCCTTGAAACCATTGAATCACTAGAAGTCCACAGTTGTTGGACTGTCTCCTTGAACCTTTGAACCTCTGACCCTCAGAGCTATGCCTCTCAAGTCTATGTCAGTTGCTACCTGTGGCTGTCATAACAGCAGATAAGTGCCCACTTAAATCGGATCCCATCTATTGCCATTATGGAGATAATGGGGCGATTAAGTGAGCAAAACGTGTGGAAGAGCATGTAGGTGAAAATGAGGGCAAGGATAGTAATGAGGTTGGCACAACCCAAAGAGATAGAGAGGGAGAACTGCATAGTGGAGGTGATGGTGGTGAGCAAAGAAGAAAGGCTCAATTGAGAAAATCAGAAGGGAAGCGAGCCTTACATATAAGCCGCAAGGGTGGTCTGTGCATGCATTATGTTGGCTTCAGGTTCCCAGGTGTTTTTCGCCAAAGAGTAGCCTTTCTACGAGATCAGGAATTGTCAGCAGCAAGCAGATCCTTGGTGAGCAAGGATTTAATCAATTTCATATTCCTCTTCCCCAGTGATCAGATCGGGAGGAGGATTATGGAAATTGGGGCTGTGTTCCACAGTTCCCTATATGGGGAAAGAAGGGAGACATGGAAGACATCATGTATCTTCCACGTTGGAGGAAATGTTAGCTGGTAGGCAGTGCAGGAGATCACCTGAATTATTTCAAAGGGACCAGTCTACTTTTGGGCGAGCTTCTTAGAAGGAAGCTGCAGTCAGAGGTTCTTGAATTCCAACCAGACTTTATTGCTGAGTTTCCAAGGCTTGAAGTTAGAGGAAATGTGTTCCCTCATGAGTTGTTGTGCTTGCTCATGAGTGGCATGGGCCTCTTTCTGAGCCTCATCAAGGGAATGAGTCGTTGTTCGAGGGTGGGAAGGAAGGCCTTTCTGAGAGGTGGATAGGCACAGAGTTCATAGCCTATCATGAGAGAGAATGGGGTTTGTTTGGTTACTGAATGTACTGTGGAGTTATGGGAGAATTCTGTAGTGGGGAGGAGGGATTTCCATTTCAAGGGATTACCTGCACAGAATATGCAAAGGTAGGTTTCAAGTTCCTGCTTTATGTGTTCAGTTTCTCCATCCATTTGAGGGTGGTAGGTGGTGGAGAGGGCAAGGTCATATTGCAGGAGGCAAGAGAGTTCATGAGCAAAGGCAGAGGTGAATTGTAGACCATGGTCCAAGATGAGTTTGTCATGAAGGCCAAATCAAGGTAAGATGTGTTCAAAAAAGAGTGATGTGATGCTGGCAGCGTCAATCATCTTATGGCAAGGGAGGAAAATTACCCCCTTAGTAAGTCCATGGTCGACCACAACCATCACAGAGTCAAAACCATCAGAAAGCAGGAGATCTATGGTGAGATCAACAGAAAGGTTTTGGAAAGGGTGGATGGCAGCAACAGGGAGGGGGGTAAGTCCAGGGACCATGGGGAGTGTGTTTGCCTTGTGGGACTGACACACAGCACAGCTGGCGATGAACTGGTGAAGAAAAGAGGTGAGGCCCAGCCACCAGTAGTCACATTGAACACAGTGGACCATGCGGAAATAACCCTTGTGGCCCCCAGCAGGGGAGACATGTAGGGAGAAAACAAGGTCATGGTACGCTGGTTCAGGGACATAAAGGTGGCCATCCAAGAAGGCCCAGTTGGCTTTGATAGTGCAGGGGAGGAAAGGCACCTCAGAGGCAAGGGTGGCAAGTGCATTGACAACCAGGGAGTCAGATGGAGTGGAATCAATGATCTTAGTGGCCAACTTGGTGTCGAGTATGCAGACAAAGGCATCAGGAGGGAGCAATGTGACTTCTGCATTGTCCACAGTGGTATCCACCTTGGACATCCGTGAGAGCACATCTGTGGAAACCATCTGAGAGCCAGGATGGTAGTCCCAGCAAAGGTCAAAGTCCTGGATAAAGAGCATCCAGCGAGCTTGTTGACAAGAAAGTTTGTAGAGTGCCTTGAAGTAGGTAAGATTCTTATGGTCAGTAAGAATCGTCACAGGGTGGTAAGTGCCCTTGAGGTAGTGATGCCATTCGATCATGGCAAGAAGCTTGCAATTATAGATGTTGTAGTTCTGCTTGGCAAAACCAAAGGTGTGAGAATAGTAAGTGCACAGGTGAAGATTGCCATTGGAATCCTTTTGCATGGGAACAGCTCATGCCACAAGGAGGGAAGCATCAGTCATGACAAAGAAGGGTTGTTGCTGAACATTGGGAAAGCAGAGGACAGGCTTCTGGAGGAAGCACTTTTGAAGCGGTGGAAGGCAGTTTCTTTGAGTAATCCCTAGGCCCTCACAACATTTTTGCTGGTGAGAGCATTGAGGGGGCAGGTGATGGTTGTGAAGTCCAGAATGAACTTGCAATAGAAGTTGTAGAAGCCCAGGAAAGAGTGAACTGCTTTTATGCAGTGAGGGGGAGCCCAATTGTGGATGGTGGCCAGTTTGACTGGATCCATGGCAACCTCCCCTTTGTGGATGATCATCCCAAGGTATTCCACCTCACAGATGCCAAAGAAACACTTGGAAAGCTTGAGCCCAAGCCCATGCTCCTGGAGTCACTCTAGAACCAGTTTGGTATATGCCTTGTCAGTAGCAAGGTCACAAGAGTGGATTAAGAGGTCATCCATATAGATGACCAGCCATCCCTCAGTGATGTAATTGCTGAAGATGTGGTCCATGAGGGCCTGGAAGGTGGGAGGGGAGTTGCACATTTCAAAGAACATGACATTGGGCTCATAGAGACTGAATGGAGTGATGAACGTGGCCTTCCATTGGTCAGCTTCAGTGATGAGAACATTGTTATATCCCCATTGGATATCCATCTTGGTGAAGATGGAGGACCCCTTGAGCTTATCCATCAAATTGGAAATAAGGGGAAGAGAGCAGGCATTTTTGATGGTGTGGGAGTTAAGGTATCAATAGTTCTAGCAGGGGCGGAGGGTGCTATCTTTTTTAGGAACAAAGAAGAATGGATTGGCCTGTGGGGACTTGGATGGACAAATCTTTCCATCCCTGAGGTGTTTGTCAATAAATGCCTTACATGCTTCGATCTCCTTTGGCTTGAGTGGGTAAGCTTTTGCATGCTTTGGGACAAAGTCCTTGTCCAGTTTGATCATATGGTCAAAGGAATGAGAGAGAGGGAATTGTCCATCAGGAGGTTTCTAGAAGACATCAGTGAATTCTGAGAATTGTGGAGGTAATACCTCCTCCTTGGGCTGTTCTTTCTGAGCAAGCTCAGTAGACAGCATGGTCTTCCAAAGCCATTTGGAAGAATTCCATCTGAGTCATTTCTGGAGAAGCTTGAAAAGTTTCTCAGAAGGATCAACATTGAGATAGTGAATCAGGTATCTTTGCCTGAGTGCTTCTGGGTCATCATATTGGAGGATAGGGAGTTTGTTGGGAATCTTGATAGCTCCTGTAGCCCAATTGATAATCAGATTGACCTTTTGTAACCAGAGGAGGTCAAGGATGATGTTTTGTGAACTGCAGTTCAACACCATAAATTTCTGGGTCATTTTGACTCCAGAGACTTGGATTGTGAGACAGACTTCATGGTGTATGAGACTGCTCTGATTGGACATGCCATTGTTAGATCCGGTTCTTCCGGATGAGTCTGATGAAGTCCAGAGGTGCGCAAGCGCAAAGGTCAGAAGTTGGGGTCAGAGGTGTACTGGAGGTACAACGGAAGGTCAGAGGTAGACGGAGGGATGAGGTCGTCGGCGCAGGACTTATGTGTCGCGCCCTTGCCAGTTCCCTAAGGACCTCATATTTCAGAGGAGAACAAGAGTAAAGGTCGAGAGTGACTTGAAGGAAGTGATTAAGTTGATAT
>JBBPOF010000586.1:0-20546 GCA_038091315.1 Porphyrellus cyaneotinctus | reverse complement strand
TGTGGAGGTTGACGCAGGTGCTCTCTCCAAGGTGGGTGCACTGCAAGGTGCCCGTGTCTTCTCGTCACTCGCTTCACCTCGTAGGTAGTCACCGAGCTCGTCGCTGCCGTGCCGACGTACGTTGTCGTTGGTGATACCTGGCTTTAACTGTCGTGCTTGTTATCGTGAGGAATGGTACACCTATCAGGTAATGACGTCACATCGAATCGTTTTCTCGATCGAACATGGCTTGGTGTGTGCAGTACTTCTTCTGGTGCTGTTCAGTCGTCGGCGATTTCACATCTCACTCAAATGTCGATCTCCCCTTTGACAGCAATTGGGAACATCATGTGACTGCGCACGGATATGAATGCACTTGCAGACCTTTGGGACAACCAGTAGGTAACCGCCTTGAGTCGAGAGTCCTAAACGCTCAGTGGGTATACATGACGTCAACCTTGTAAGTTCATTTGTCGGTTTGGCGGAAATGACCGTTAAAGTTGTTCTAGAAGAGATTGTTGATCATCGGGCCCGTACATTCAGCTAAGGTAGAATGGCGATTGAATTACATGCTGCGTTGCATCGTTGAGCTCGGTCAGATCTCCAAGTAACCATTGCTGTGGAAATCATCCTGCTATGGCGTGTATGGGGCATTCTGAAATGTGCATCATCCATTGTAGCTCTACATGACAGTCATAATATTAATTAGCAGCCGTCCCCTTGCCAAGCAGGTCCTGGAGCCGAATGAGGGTTGGCAGCGGTGTGAATGATATTACCAGGTGCATATACTTTGGTTCAGTAAGTTGTGACCACAGACGGATGGTTTCGTAGCCGATCACAGGTGCAAATTGAAGTGGACGAGCCATGATTCAATTCCAGTGGATTCTCATGTGCATCACCTTAGACTTCAGTCCACTTCTCTAATGATATGATGGATCAAAGAACAGGTGAGGCCTGCTGCAAGAACACACCTTGTACGATTACGCCAACACCTGATTCCTGACTGGGAACGTTACTACTGGTAGCTTGGATCATGGAACGACGTCTACCAGTTTGTTATTGGGCCTGTCAGGCGCTCGGTATATGAGTCCTCTGACTAGCCAAAATTTCTCAGTCTATCTGTTAACGTCTTGCAGTTTGATAAAATAGACGTGGGAAACTGAACAGTCTGACCCGACCGCCAAGTTTTTTTTTTTTTTAATTACCAGAAACTGGTCGTGCGAGTAGAACGACGACGACGACGCTGAACCTGAATGATTCCTCGCAATTCTGCTCGCACTTTGGAGACGACTTTGGTGTCGTACTCCCGGCAACGTCTTCCGCGACCAGCTCGACTCTACTCGACCCCCTCAAAGAAGGCCAATGCCGCCGCGGCATTCGCCCAGCTCCAGGTCCCTCATTCTGACTCTGTCTTCTTCACAACACAAAAGGACCCGTTAACGGAGGAGGGCATGGGTTTTGTCAACGACATGCGCGGATTCTTGCACAGACGCATTCCGTACACCATCCTACCTACCCCACTACCTGACCACTCCAATCCTACCGCACTCAGCACCTATTTTTTCCCCGACTCACCCACCCAGGATCAGCTGGCCGTCATGGACGCGTGTCTATATAATCTGTACGACGTGCCGCGCGCAAAACAAATTTTCGAGCGGCTACGCAAAACCACCTCGGCTGAGTCTCTCCTGGAGACACGGATATACAACTCTTTCTTGGAAGCTTATATCGAAATGGCGTCCATAAAGGAACCACTCGATAGGGCTCTGTGGATGGAAGAGGCATGGTCTTTGTATGAAGCCATGGAGAACGGGTCGGAGAATATCCACCCCACTGCACAGTCCTATGCAATCATGCTTCTTGCCCGGTTACGGTGAGACGGTCGCTCTTGTAACATGACTATATGCCTTACCACTCGCCTGCAGACTTAACTCCGAACCTAATGATTCGACTTCAGTGCCGAGTGCAGCGAAGCTGCTCAACAGACTCACGGCGCGCGGAATATCCGTTCAAGACGTCATATCCGATCGCGTCTTCACCTCGTCTGAAGACGCATTGGAAGTCCTTCGGTTGCTCTCAAAGGCAGCAATAGAGACAAACATGTCGGGGGTCATAGCGGACCTAGCGCAACTAGAGGCCATGGGGACAGGTAATTTGGATCCATTAGACGATGTGCCAGAGGTGATGCCAGTCAAGAAACTTGCGGTCAGTCCGTCAATCAATGTCGAGTCTTCGCATCTGATCGATGCTTTCACAGGGCGCATCCCAAGAGGCTGTTGACGAAGATGGCAACATTGTTCACTCAGCTCCGGTAGAAGAGATCCCGTTCAACTTGGACAACCTACGCAAGCATCTAGCACAAGTCACTCTCGCGCGTCGCGTTCTTCCCGAAGATGTCGCGGCACGTCAAAAACTACTCGAGGCGTCTGTCTATGACGTTGCCGTGGAAAGGCTCAAGTACGAGGCCAAATTGTTTGACGAAATCGGTTTAGGTCATGTAGACGTCGGTCTGCGACGTGCAGATCTTCAGAGATGGATGTGGGATTGGCACCAGAAGCTTCGTGTTCGCTTAGAAACCGAAATTGCCGACATTATTGCTACCGAGGCTAAGCAAACGCGAGGTATGTGCTGAGTTTTGATGGCCAAAAATCAAAGCCAACACCAATTAGGAGACAAGGGTGCTCGCCTGGGTCCATTCTTATCGCTCGTAAAATCTAAAACGCTATCGCTTATCACCATCCTCGAAGTGATGCGTCTAAATGGCACCGGTGGCATCGCGGACGGTATGAAATTAGCACGGACTCTGCTTACTGTCGGGCGTGCTGTCGAAAACGAGTACAAGGCCCAGATGTGCAAGCGCAACAACATCGCGATACCTTCGTTACAGCGCGTTGGTGACCATAGTTTCTTCTCTGGTCTAGGCTACAGGGATCTACACGCACGGCGAGTCACAGCGGCCAAGTATATCCAGGATAACGAAGAGTGGACGACGGAATGGACGCAACTGTTGCGCGTTCGAGTGGGAAGTATCCTCGTTGACTGTTTGATGGATGTTGCCACTGTTGAACGTACCGCGATTCACAAGCGGACCGGTGAGCAACTGTAGGCGTATTTTCGTCTCTCGTGTTATTGGGGGTTAATCACGCCTGTAGGAAGGAGATGCAGCCCGCATTTTACCATGCATACGAATATGTTCGTGGTCAAAAATTGGGTGTCATCCGACTGAATCCTGTCGTCGCGGATCGACTTGCCAAGGACCCTCTGCGCGAAACACTCCATCCCCGCCATCTTCCCATGCTCATCAAACCCAAGCCGTGGCTTGCTTCTGACCAGGGCGGCTACATTTTTAACAAAAGTTGGTGTATTTTTCCCTTGTTCTGCCGGTTGACTGACGTGATGATGCAGCTTCTGTCATGCGTTTTAAGGATTGTCAGGAACAACAGAGCTACCTCCAGCATGCTTCATCTCTGGGCAACCTCGAACTCGTCTATGCTGGTTTAGATGTCTTGGGCAGTACACCTTGGCAGGTCAACCGCAAGGTCTTTGATGTCGTACTGCAAGTGTGGAACTCCGGGGAACGCCTCTGCAAGATTCCGCCTGCAGTGTACGACAAGCCCGAGCCTGTGAAACCGGAAGACTACGACACGGACGTGCAAGCGAAATCCATATATAGTCAGCGCCTTAGGAGCTATGCCCAGGACAAAGCCAGCAACCACTCGGAGCGCTGCAGTGTCAATTATAAGATTGAGATTTCCCGTGCTGTGAGTGCCGTATAGTTAGATCGTTCTGCTGTACTAATCAAATACTAGTTCTTGGGAGATACATTCTACCTGCCACACAACCTTGATTTTCGTGGACGAGCATATCCTATCCCTCCTCATTTGAGTCACATTGGTGATGACCTCGCCCGTGGCCTTTTAATGTTCGCAGAAGCCAAACCCCTCGGCGAACGCGGTCTTCGTTGGCTCAAGATTCATCTTGCCAACCTCTACGGGTTCGACAAGGGCAATTTCGACGAACGGGTGGCATTTGTCACGGACCGCCTTCATGATATCTATGATAGTGCCGAGAAGCCTCTGGAGGTGCGTTGATGACCTCGTCCCTGTTACTCTATCTGAATTTTGGACAGGGCCGGCGCTGGTGGACCAAGGCAGACGATCCATGGCAGTGTCTTGCCACTTGCATAGAGCTCCGTGCTGCTCTTGAGTCGGGAGACCCGCATGCATACATATCAGCGCTCCCCGTTCACCAGGACGGTACATGCAACGGTTTGCAACATTATGCCGCCCTCGGAGGCGATGGCAAAGGTGCTGCACAGGTCAATTTGGCAGTGACCGACCGACCATCGGACGTGTATACCTATGTTGCCAACATGGTCGAGAAGATCGTACAGAGAGACGCTGACAATGGTGAGCAGATTGCACAGCTCCTGCTCGGCAAAATTTCTCGCAAAGTTGTCAAGCAAACGGTGCATGCCATCCATTTCGTTGCTCGACTTGCCAGATGTTGATCGTTGGTCTTCTAAAGGTCATGACGACAGTGTACGGCGTCACGTATGTCGGGGCTCGTGAGCAGATCGAGAGGCAACTAAAAGACAGGGGGGACATACCCGAAGAACTCTGTTGGGCAAGTTCTGCCTACCTTGCGAAGAACGTCCTCCACTGCATCGGTGACCTCTTCTCGGGTGCAAAAACCATCCAAAACTGGCTCAACCTTTGTGCCAAGCTTATCACCAAAGGCGTTCCCAAGGAACGTCTTCCCGAGATCCTCAAACCCCAACGTGCGAACGCCAAGGCAAACTCGGTCGAGGCCCGCATACGGAAGGAGCAGATGGCGACGGTGGTGTGGACGACGCCATTGGGACTGCCGATCGTTCAGCCGTATCGCAAAGCGAAGCGCAAGCAGATCATGACGTCGTTGCAAACGGTGTACATCTCGGATCCGGCAGCGCCTGCCACGGTCAATGGCATCAAGCAGGCGTCTGCGTTCCCACCCAACTTTATTCACTCCCTAGATGCGACGCACATGATGTTGACGGCATTAGAGTGCAGGGTAAGCTTGGCGTTAATCGACGTAGGTGAGACGACTGATGACCACCTACCTAAGACGCGAGACATCACATTCGCATCCGTGCATGATTCATACTGGACGCATGCGTCCAGCATTGACGAGATGTCGGAAGTGATCCGAGACACGTTCATCGCGCTCCACTCTTCCGATATATTGAGTAAACTCGAAACCGAGGTGAGCTTTGTCCCCATCACGTCTATTTCCCTTGACACTCGACGCAACGTGACAGTTCCGAGAGCGCTATGCCGACCACTCTGTACCGCTAACAGCAATCCGAAAGCCGTCGACGCTCAAGATACTCTTGGATGCAGGTTGTCGGATCTCCGTAAGTAAGGACGTGGCTGCGGAGCTCAGGCAAGAGAGCGCGGCGGTTGGAAGCTTGCTGGAAGTTACCGACGCCGGGGCTGAGGGGAGCTCGATTTCGACGATCGCCATGGACGATACTGGCGTTGCGACCGACCCAGAAACACCCTCAGAACCTGTCAAACGTACCCGAGGTCGACCACGGGGTGCGAACCAGAATCGGATCCAAGTGGAGCGGGACGACTCGGACGGGGAGAGCGAGGAAGAGGACGACGACGTGCCGGCAGTATTTAAGAACAAGTTTATCAAGCTGGCTCACTTGATACCGCCACATCCGGAAAAGGGCACGTTCGAGGTGGAGATGATCCGCAAGTCGTTGTACTTTTTCTCGTAGGGTTTTATCTGGTCTTCCCTGTCCGTTGCATACCATTTACATGTTTTCGATATTGTTTTCATGCCACGTTATCCTATCATCGACGCACTCCACACATTACCACTATTGTAGCGCGCATCACTTAGTCTCCTACAACGGCGTAAGTACATACCAGGCACTTCTATACATGTAGGCCTTCGCCTTCCCGTACATTTGAATACACCGGCATTGTTGCGTAACCTTTCGCAATTGGGCAAGATTGATCGCATCCAAGGAATAGAAGATGATGTTCATGTTCTTGACGCGCGAGCACCGCTAGATTGGGGACTACGACTACTTCATTGGCAACAGTCGCCACGGCGGTACGGTCGCACTCGACCTTTTTTTGCTCGAAACGAGGGAACCGCGACATCAATTCCGAGTCCGGCTTTTGTCGACGGGCGTCTACAGGTTGGCGGCAGTCTAATTACCGACGGCAAGTTCCAAATGTCGGCAAGTGCATATCCGTGCGCGCAGTTACACGATATTCCTCATTGTTATCAAAGGGGGGGATCGAAATTGAAACGAGATATGAAATCGCCGACAACTGAACGGCACCAGTTTGCAGGACGTGTTACCAAACCAAGGGGAAACGAAGCGTTCAGTGGCTCGGGGAGGTAGATCGGGGTGACGACTGCGGTGCAGATTTCCACTTTACATAAGTGACTGAGTAGGCGTGCGTGATACGTGTGTTGAGGATAGAAAGCACGGGTGACAGTATTGTGAGACCAAAGCCAATGAAGACACTGGTAGTATGGGGACCTTCGTGCGACTTGATTCGCGTCGAGCCACCGACTTTGAAAGTACTTTGGGGGTGCAGTCGTGACAGGGTTACTTGTCGGGAGTGCGGCCCATCTGCGAGCCTTGTCGACGAGCTCCACGAGAGGCCGATGCTGGTACGCGACAGTGACGTTACCCGACGTGAAAACCTCTTGTGCGAATGAGCATACCTCAGAGAGGCGAAGTCCCGCACGCGGCACAATCAGTAGTTGCTAGTGGCGAGCTGTGTTCCCGGCGAGCCATGTTCGATCGAGCAAATGATTCTATTGCAGAACGGCAGCTTGACTCGAGTGAAAATGAACGAACAAGAAGTGCTTACTCGAATCTCGGACGGGTGTTCTCTACAACTAGCTTTGGAGTGACATATATACCCTTTGTCGTCGCATCCGCTACGTCTTGAGACGGGGGTGACCAAGAATTGATGGCATCCGAGTAATATAGAAGATCATGATTGCATATTGAGTTCAGTAGATCCGTCGTGTTCTTGACGATTTTCGGACGAACTTTTGATCCTGTGGACTTCTTCCATGAACACCTGTTGTTGGTCACGCCAGAGCGGAGACTTGCGTAAGTAGACGACCACCGTTGCATTCGACCTTTTTTTTTTACATTGAAGCGAGGGAAGGTGGAACATCAATTCCGAATTTAGTGGACGAACGCGCGTCTGCAGTCCAATCATTACTGACAGCAACGGTTACATGTCCAGTCCCGACATACCGCTACACACCATCGCACCCAACTCAAGATCGCGACCAGCGTACGCTCCTCTCATCGACCAACACAACCTCCATTCACACGAACACGACCAAACACCCGAGGAAACAAACATGCACACGAGCGCCGTCAGGAGCGTTGCTGCGGTACGAGCCACAACGCGTGCGTTCGGGAGTGGGCGTTTAAAGGGCAAGGGAAAGCAACGAGAACGGTATGCAGACGAGTCGGACGAGGAGGCCACGTTGTTGCTGGGACACGCGGAGAGGGGTCCGGACGGTGATCCTGACGGCGACGACGACGGCGATATTGGCAATGAGGGACAGGGCTCGACTCGGTTGAAGCGTTTGGAAGGATCGCAAACGTCAATGTCTAGGGTGCGTCACTTCGTTTGAGCATAGCAATCATGGACGTTGCTGTTGATGCCTCAGCTCTCGCAGCGTTCATCAACACTCGGCAGAGCAGGAAACAGAGGCAGAGGAGACAATTCCCGTACTATCCCGTTCAGACCTCCGGGTAGGCATTTATTTTTCCCATTCCATGCTGGTCGTTGATCATCATACACAACTTTTGTTGCTTTGTTGTCCTCGACAGAGAAACTCCAAGCCAGCTTCCCTCCCAACATCGTCCGCAATCAAAAGTATAACATATTCACCTTCTTCCCAGTTGTTTTATACGAACAGTTCAAATTTTTCTTCAACCTATATTTCCTCCTCGTCGCACTGTCGCAGTTCATCCCTGCACTCAAGATTGGTGCGCCAATCAGAATACTTCGTCTCATATTCATATTTTTAACGTCGTCTAGGTTTTATAATCACATATGTCGCACCACTCGCTTTCGTGCTATGTGTCACGATGGGAAAGGAAGCATACGACGACTACAAACGCAATCTCCGAGACCGCGAAGCAAATTCTCAAAAATATCTAATGTTGGTTCCTCCACCCTCTCGCAAACGCGCCGCTTTTCGCTCGTCGGAGTCTACCACCCTATTCGATGCCTCTGATCCCGAACAACCAGATGCAGGACCTCACACGCGTTCTGTGCCGTCTTCGTCGCTCAAAGTTGGCGATCTCGTACTCCTTGAGAAGAACGATCGCGTCCCCGCTGACATGGTTCTACTCCGGACATCAGATCCTTCAGGAACTTGCTTCATACGTACGGACCAACTCGATGGTGAGACGGACTGGAAGGCGCGCGTCGCTGTCGGCGTAACGCAGGGCTTGAAAGGGGGTGAAAGAGAGGTTATGATGCTCGATGGAGAGGTCTACGCTGATGCCCCGATCAAGGACATTCATAATTTCGTCGGCACCGTCACCGTGCACTCGATGCCTGACACGGAACAAGCACATGGGAATCTGACCCCGACCGTGGAGCCCCTTTCGGCGGAGAACATGCTTTGGGCAAATACAGTGTTGGCTGCGGGGTCTGCCATCGGGTATATAGTGTACACGGGAAGCGAGACGAGGGCAGTCATGAATACGAGCCATCCCGTAACCAAAATTGGGTTGCTAGATCTAGAGATTAACAGACTCGCTAAGGTGGGTTTGGTTTCAATGTATCGCACGATATTCTCGCTGGTGTCTCGTGTTTGATAAACCGACGCTAACGATGCACGCTTCTCCTAGATCCTTTGCGCGGTCACGTTCGCGCTCTCTGTGGTGCTTGTAGCGTTAAATGGGTTCCGTGGGCTCTGGTACATCTATGTGTTTAGGTTCTTGATTCTCTTTTCGTCTATCATTCCTATCAGGTGCGGTTTTTATCTCCATGTTATTTCCCTCGCACGCAACTAATCCCTGGCCAAAGTCTTCGCGTTAATCTCGACATGGGCAAAACCGTATATGCACAGCAAATTATGTCGGACAGCGAGATTCCAGGTACGATCGTCCGGACAAGTACACTCCCAGAGGAACTCGGAAGAATCGAATATCTTTTGAGTGACAAGACTGGAACGCTCACGCAAAACGGTCTGTGTTCTCGTCGTCGCATCCGAGCGCATGGCTAACAGAGATTACGCTAGAAATGGAGATGAAGAAGTTACACATAGGTACCATATCATATGGATATGACTCGATGGACGAAGTTGCGCATCAGCTTGCAATGGCGTTTGGAGCTGAACAAAGTAGGTCGACATTTTTTGTTCTCAAGAAATAGGGTGTTGAGATTTAAATCGCAAGGTGCGAGATCTGGGTCGATCGCAACGGGTGCACAACTTGCCACTCGTGGCCGCCGCGATATGTCTTCTAGGCTGCGAGATGTCGTCCTCAGTCTCGCACTATGTCACAATGTATGCGTTCTTCTTTTCCCACTCGCGTATTTATCAATCCTTATTGACCTACCCAGGTTACTCCTGTTACGAACGACGATGGTACTATAACCTACCAGGCATCCTCTCCAGACGAAGTCGCTATTGTCAAATGGACAGAGTCGGTCGGCCTGACACTCATCGCTCGAGACCGTACCTCGATCACCCTACAAACGCCTGCTGGATCGACGCTCAGTTATGACATCCTCGAACTCTTTCCCTTCACCTCCGAGTCGAAACGTATGAGTATTGTCGTACGGGAGACTCACACCGGCGACATCTTGTTCTTGCAAAAAGGCGCAGACGTGATCATGGCGAAGATCGTACAGAAGAATGACTGGCTTGAGGAGGAAACTGGGAATATGGCGCGAGAGGGCCTACGGACGCTGGTGGTTGGCAAAAAGCGACTGACAGCACAACAGTACGCGGCGTTCAAACAACGTCACCACGAAGCGAGCGTCAAGACCGAGGGCAGGAACGAAGCGATGGCCACCGTCGTCTCGGATTACTTGGAGCGAGATTTAGAGTTACTGGGATTGACGGGCGTCGAGGATAAGCTCCAGGACGAAGTCAAGTCGTCGTTGGAGTTGTTGCGGAACGCCGGGATCAAGATTTGGATGTTGACGGGCGACAAGATCGAGACGGCGAGGTGTATCGCGATCTCGACGAAACTCGTCGCGAGGAATCAGTACATTCATGAGGTCGCGAAACGTGAGTTTGACCTGTTTTTCTCAATTTCATCAGTGCTGAGAAGCTATGTCAGTGAAAACGTCGGATCAAGTTCGTGACGAGCTCGAGTTTTTACAATCAAAGCTCGATTGTTGTCTTGTCATCGACGGTGAATCCCTGCAAGTATGTTGGACCTTCCTATGTGCGTTCGACTGATCTGACGTTCGCCGTGATAGCTTTGTCTGAACTTGTACAAGAACGAATTCATTGAAATAACCACGAAGCTATCCGCTGTCGTCGCCTGTCGCTGCTCCCCAACGCAGAAAGCAGACGTAGCGCGTCTCATTCGTCACTACACCAAGAAACGAGTGTGTTGCATCGGTGATGGTGGCAACGACGTGAGCATGATACAGGCAGCAGATGTCGGTGAGTCTAGCCACAGTCCTCCAGTTTACCTCCGTTCATTTTTCGCTAGGCATCGGAATCGTGGGCAAGGAAGGAAAACAAGCCTCCCTCGCCGCCGACTTCTCCGTCACACAATTCAGCCATCTCACCAAACTTCTCATGTGGCACGGCCGCAACTCTTACCGTCGTTCCGCCAAACTTGCCCAATTCGTCATCCACCGCGGTTTGATCATCTCGGTGATGCAAGCCGTCTTCTCAGCTATCTTTTATTTTGCACCGATCGCGTTATACCAAGGGTGGCTCATGATCGGTTATGCGACGATTTATACGATGGCGCCCGTGTTTTCATTGGTGTTGGATACGGATGTGAACGAGGATTTGGCGTTGATATACCCCGAATTATACAAGGAACTTACGAAGGTACGCGCAAAGCGTATTCTCAGCGTGCGTTCCGCAGAGGTGAACGCTCATGTTCATTTACAGGGCCGAGCGCTCTCTTACAAGACGTTCTTCCAATGGTTGATGATTAGCGTGTACCAAGGTCGGTCTACCTTGTGTCGTCTGTACCAAGCCAACCACACTAATAACTTTTTCTATCGTTGCGGCAGGCGCGGCCATCATGCTTGTCTCCCTCGTACTCTTCGAGACGGAATTCCTGAACATCGTCTCCATCTCGTTCACCTCGCTTATCCTCAACGAGCTGATCATGGTCGCCTTGGAGATTACCACTTGGTATGCACCCGTTTCCTCTACAACTCGGTGCATCATTAGTTGACGCGGCCGCACCCGCATATAGGCACACGTACATGGTCATCTCCGAGGTGGTTACGCTCTTCTTTTATGTCATTAGCATCGCATTCTTGCCGGAATACTTTGGTGCGTGGCTGCACAGAGAGCGAAGCGAACACCGACTCACCCCCCTCGCTAGACCTCGAATTCGTAGTGTCCACTCGTTTTGCATGGAAAGTAGCTGTCATTGTGGCGATCAGCGCACTCCCTCTGTATGTCATCAAGCTAATACGCAGTCGGATCGCACCCGCGGTGTCGAGCAAATTGCTCTAGCCTCTTGTTTGCGGAAAAACATGTAACTTATGTTGGGACTCGGCACACAATACAGAAATTTTCAAATCTTTATGATGTATTTCTGCTTTGTTTACCTCGAACGTACCATTGGCTAGACGGATATGGCAGATGAAGCACATAGAAAACAGGGGGATGTGTGGATACAAAAAGGAACGTCTCGAGGGTCAACAAGGAGGGAAAATGAAGTGGTTACTAATGAGGTGGTACTACACTGAGTATGTAGAGTCAGTTGCCAGTGTGTGGTGGTGGAGAGGGGTTGACAGGATTAACGAACGCGCTGGTGAAAAAACTTGCAGGAGACTGCCAGGAGGGCTCCGGACTGATGTTCCCCCACAGCGAGTGGCCACCAATCGGAGGTGGGCGTGGTGAGGTGAAGTTGGGTAGAGGTGCAGGAGGACCCCAAGGCGGTCGCCCTTCAACGACGGAACGCGGACTGCTTGTCGTGGCCCAAGATTGACCGACAGCGCTAGGCACCATACGTCTCCCGGGAGGCGGGACGACTTCGTCGTCGTCTGCGGCGAGGGCGGATGATCCCAGAACACCCTTTGGACTGGGAGATCGACGGACGGGAGATCCTGACCCAGATCCCGACGCTTCGCCAGTGGTAGGTCGCGCGATGGGTGCTATCGGAGCTGGTGGCGCGATCGGAGCGATGGAAATGGGCCTTGCGACAGGACCAGGAGCAGCCTCGGGCAAGGACGCCTTTCTGGTAGGACCAGTAGGGAGGAGTGTTGGCGAAGCGAGGGGATTCTGGACCACTTTCGACGGAGGTCCTATAGGCGCGGGTTGAGGAACGCCACGGTTGAAAGGCGAATCAAAGGGCGACGGTGATCCGAAGCATCGCGGGAGAGCGGAGGGGCCCAGCGAGGGAGGTGGTCCTTGTGGGACCGAAGGACCAGGTCCAAAGATTCCGAACGGCGGCGGAGGTGGCGCATAAGGAGGGAGTGTTGTTGGTGGCGAGATCATCCATGGAGCTGGAGGGTACAAGGGAGCCATCGGCAGTGGGAAGGTACCCAAAGTAGAAGGAGCAACGGGGGTAGCAGGCTGAGATGTAGTAGCCAAGGGGCGCTGAGGAGTTGCACGACTGGGAGTAGCCACTGGAGTAGACGCGACCGCGGGTTTGTTCAGTATCTTCTTTGCAGAGCCATTAGTGCTCTGCGATCGCTGAGCAGAACCCGAGGCACGAGGAGAGGTAGGTTGGCGAGCACTCTTGGCTGCAGCACGTTGCTGTTGCACAAGACGTTCTTTCTCTGCCTTCTCCTCTCGTTCCTTGACCGACTTCTTCTCCCGCTCCTCCTTCTCCTGCTGCTCCTTCCTAGCGGCCTCGCGTGCAGCCTTCTCAGCAGCAGCCTTGACCTCCCTTTCTTCCCTAGCTTTGCGCTCCCTCTCCTCCCTTGCACGCCTTTCCTGCTTTGCCTTTTCTTCCCTTTCTTTGCGCTTGCGTTCCCGCTCAGCCTCGCGCTCCCTCTCCTCTGCAAGGCGTTTGCGACGCTCTTCCTCTTTCCGTTGCTTCTCCTCTTCAGCAGCCTTGCGGGCGGCTTCACGCTTGGCCTTCTCTTCCTCCTTTTTCTTGCGCATCTCTTCCTCGTGTGCTTGTTGCTTGGCCTTTACAACCGCCTCCTCAGCCGCCTTCTCGGCGGCCTTGGCTGCTCGCTCTCCTTCCTTTGCTAGTTTCTGCTGCCTGAAACCGCACTTGAGTCATACACGTGAAACAGAGTAAAACACACTGCACTTTTTCTTGTCCTTCTTCTTCTGGTTTTGCGTCTGCTTCTTGGCCTCCCGTTCTTTCGTGAGCTTGTCTTCGTCCTCTAGTTCACGAAGGAGCTGCTGTTGACGTTCCTGGGCAACCTTTTCGCGATACGCTTGGAGGACGCGTTGCTCGAACATGCGGGCCGCAAAGATAGAAAACATTCGCTTTCCCTCCTCCATCTTCTGCTCCTCGGTCATCACCTTCATGTCACAAAGATCGCTGAGGGCAAGAAGGGAAAGACACCACTGAGATCTCACCTCTTCTTCTTCATCCTCGTCCTCTTCGTCCTCTTCGTCGTCATCGTCATCGTCGCCGTCATCCTCCTCCTCGACGTCACTATCATCCTCCACATCCGCCGCAGCTTCCTCCTCACGCTGCATCCGGCGCTCAGCAAGCTGCTCCATCATCTCCAAGAACTTCTGCCCATCGTTTTTCAACAGATCGTCGGCAACGGTTAAGATATTGTTGGGGCCTGTAACAGAGGTGAGAACAAGTATAAGCGCAGATTCGGAGCCACGTGCCTGTTACAGTGAGGCTACTGCCCAAATTAAATAGCCCGTCTCCACCGTTCGCCTTGGTACCGTTCACAGGCCTACGTCCGCGCGAACCGGCATTCCTTCGATCTTGAGGCTTCACTTCCTCTTCCTCCTCTTCTGCACCATCTTCTTCCTCCTCGTCCTCCTCTTCCTCCTCCTCTTCCTCATCCTCATCATACTCATCCTCATACTCATCCTCGTCACCCTCATCATCCTCGAACTCACTCTCATGTTTCGGAGGTTTTCGGCCGTTGGTGAGAGCGGGTGTCCTATTAGACCGTGGGGGATGATGCGTGGGTTTAGTATGAGGATGGCCAACGACAGCACCGTTCTTATCAAGTTCGACACTGCCAGGGAAAGGCCCGGGTCCAGGTGGTGGTGGTATGGTGCAGCCGGAATTGACGTAGCGCTGCTGATAGTTCGCGTACTGTTCTAGCTCCTCGTAATAAGCATCGTACAGTACCTCAAGCTCTTCTTCGATTGCATGTCTAAAGGTCGATTGACAAGAGTGCCAGGGACGGGGTCGCAGAATTTTTTCCAGATCCGATCGGCGAAAACAGGGTAAGGAGCAAAAAGCCAAAAGTCAACATAACGTCAGCATTCGTTGGTTCCAACTATCAAGACATGTGAAAAAGGGTACCAACCGCTTCCGCCCACAGACGGCACAGCTACAGCTATGCTTCTGTTGTTCTTTCATCTTCTTCAGAACGGTGTCTTTCTCGATCTTGACCAAATTGCGACGTTCGTCCTCTCCGAGGCGGAGCCAAAACTCTTTGATCCGTTCGCGCTCCTCCGTCGTGCTCGTGCTCCAGATCTTACTGTTATTTTGGGAACCCTTGTTGGAGCCTGAGCCAGGCGGAGGACGAGATTTGTGAGGCGCAGATGCATTCGACGATGGTGGCGATGGATGATGGTGTGCATGATTATGCGGATATGAATGAGCGGTCGCCGGAGCTTTTGATGCAGCTCGTACAGTCCTTGCAGGTGGTTGGCCGTTACCGGGGACGGCTGCGGTGGCGGCATTGGTAGTGGTGGGTGCTGCAGCTGTTGGCGCATACGACATTGGCTGTTTTCCCTGTGCCCTGGAGCTTGGCGGTGGGTTTGCAGAAATGTTTTCTTTTGTTGCTGGACGAGCTGCAGGCATGGCGTTTGCGGTGAGAGGAGGACGCTTTGTCAAATCCACCGTTGCCGTGGGACGTCCCCTACCCTTTTCCGGCGCCGACTCCGGTGCCGGGTCTGCCGAGCGTGTGTCAGCTGCAGGTGCCGAATTCGGCACGGAGAGAGCCACCGGAGCTCCGGCCGGATTCTTATCGTCTTTCCTCTTTTTCCGCTTGTTTTGCTTAGCGGTCTCAGCGGCCGTTACTGGCTCAGCGGAACGCGTACTAGTCGTAATCTTAGCTCTAGCATCAATGGCCTTGTGCGGTCCCGTCGCCTTCGCTGGAGATCGGGCAGGTGTCTCTCCGTAACTCAGAACAACGTGAGCGACTGCATCAGGATTTGAAGGATGTGGACCAGTCGGAGGGCGGGCCGGGTGAGGCTGCAAGTCAATCTCGTCTTCCAAATCTTCATCCTCGAAGTTGCCGTCCACCTCATCTTCGCTGTAGTAGTCGTCTTCCGCAAACTGGTGCTCCCCGCCTTCAAATTCATTGAGAAGTACGACGTTTGTCTGTGGCAGGGGCCCACGGGGAGGATGGCCAGGGGCAGGGGGTAATGGCACTCCCCCTAGTGCTGCAGCCGCAGCTTGCTCCACGGATAGTGTGAAGGCGGGATCAGAAAATATGGATGGGTCGAATGGCAATGGTGGGTATGCGCCTGGAGGATATCCCGGAATGCCTTTGGTGGCCATTGTCGCTGTCGCTGTTGCAGTACCGTTTCTGAGGTACGTATCTGACTGCACCATCTGTTGGGCAATATTGTACATAGTTTGTGCCTTGGAGACCTTGATCAGGAAACGACAGCAACAAGTGGCAAATCAGGCTTACAAAATTTTTGATGTGAGGAGGGAAAGACGACCAATATTCATCATCTGCCAACGCTGGACCGTTGGCTCCGTTCGGCTTGGGAAACGGAGGATGAAAGTTGGGTTGAGTCGCTCTCGCCCCAGTTCGACCATTTGATTGCACCTCGATGTTGCGCCAACGCAAATCGTTCTGTGTAGCCAGGATTTCTCCGTGCAGCTGGGTAGTCACTCCAGGCCCAGGGCGAGCAAGCGCAGTGGCAGATGTCGCTACGTATCCAGTGGTAGTGATATGTACAGATTCGAGTTGGGGCGTGAGGCCACTGATGGGCGGCAACGGCATGTCGGAAACCAGGTTCGGTACGTCATCACAAAAGTCACTATCCTGGAATGTAGCATTCTGCGGTTCCTTGCCCTTGCCCTTCTTCTTCTGCTGCTTCTTTCTACTGGAGGCAGGCGGTGCTGGCTGTACGGGTACGGCAGGCGCTGGGGTGCGCGAATTCGGGGCAGAAGAGAGAGGGATGGCAGGCTGTTTAGCTTTGGGGGTCCTTCCTGCTGACATTCTATGCGATTTGAGGTTAGATTAACATCCACATGTCACCAAGTGTCGAGGCATACTCACAAGAGGTATCAAGCTACTCAAAGAGAGCGATGAGAGTAAGAAGACGATATTGCGTGCAGGGAATGTGGGAGAGATGTATGCGATCTTGAAAGTTGGGTTGTGCGATTATCGGGTGCGATGGGAGGACGAGGAAGACAAGGACGTTCACAGACGGTGGTCGAGTGTCGCCCTGATCACTTTAACACGCCCAAATACGTCTTATCGGCAAGCGCCGCCGCACGTGACATTGTCCCATCTGGACAACGGAACGACGGAATGTACACCAACGCCGATCCATGCATGACTAGCAGCCTCATGAACAGCCCTTCCAGGGCATCCTGAGCCCCACAAAAACCACTATTTCAAGCATGAGATTTTGTGCAATTTGGTCACCTCGCTTGACGTGATATCCGAGCGACCAGTAGTCGTGTGACCCATATGCGCGAAACGACGATTGATGCATAAACTGTGTACCGTACATCACAACTCAAAAAAATCTTTGAAGACCGCCAAACAACCGGAGACTCCCACAGATAGGCCATGGGCGTATGGCGATTCCTTCGCCGCGGAAAAAAAGGTTTCACAGTACATTTGTCGAGGATGTAATCAGGATTGGCAACGTGTCCGATTTCCGTCAAAGCTTGTGGATGCGGTAAAATGTGCACTCCGATGCAATCGAAGCAGGCCATGTTCGAAGCCTGATGACAGCGAGTTTCACATTGCGGCTAATTCTGCAGTTTGGCATCGTGTCGCCACTAGTGCAAGGGAGGCTTGAGCGCAAAGTCCGTAGATCTGAGACACCCGAGGGACCATATATGTCTCGTAAGCTTTGTCTTGGGTGAGTTCTGGGGACATGTAATATGGCATCTGGGCCGCCGCGTCCGCATCAAGACCGAGGAAAGGAACGTAGATCACGAAACGTAGCCCCGACATAAGTAATCTGGTAGCGAACGGGGGGTTTGTATAACCTGCAGGTCGGCGTCAGGTGGGTTACGGTGAGGGGGCTACGATCTCAGTATACCCGCAGCCAATGGGGGGAGCACCGCCAGTCGGAACAACCCGGCTCGTCACATTGCACTACGCCTACTCCCCTTCCGAAGGCTAACTCTCCTGAAGTCCAACGTATCGCCAACGAGGATTCCGGCAACCTCAGCGCATACAATATTTGCCTCGATTACGAAGAGGAACTCGCCGCATTCGAGGACAAGCTGTGTTATGTCAGGATTCTTGGCTTCTTGCTGCTCCATGCACAAATGGCCTCCTGCAGGCCTCCCACTGGGATCGATCGTACACCGGCAGTATCGCAATGGGCCGAAACCAGCCCACCGCCGCGGTCCAGGGCCCCCCAGTGGCCCCGTTCGATTGAAATTGGTCACCAGTCACTGGCCGCATGATGATGTTGCGGCTGTACGATGCTAAAGCCAAGGAATGGGTCGCCGTCATCAAAAAGGTCTCTGATCTACTTTGCAGCAGTCTTATTGATAGTCGGACCCTCTGTTTTCGCAAATATTTAGTGGAGGAAACATTGGCGGACGTTCTCTTTCAACAGAGACTTGATCTGCTCTTGAGATCATCCGCTGGTGGCGATGGAAGTGGATTAGAGATTGGTAAGTCCAACGATTTACGTAATCGACAGTCACTGGCAATAGACTTTCCTGCAGTACGAGTAACGCTTCCCAATGGAAGAGAGGTGACTACTAACTTCACACACTCCGTTTTCAAGTCATACGTTATCAAGGAACTGCGGGAAGTGTCTCATCGATTTATCGAACACATTTGGTCCCTCGCTCTGTCCTTGGTCAGGAACGCACTCCTCGATCATTTGCCCAGCCTGCTTCCATGGCCCTACCCTCAAGAACTCCCGGACAACTTTGATTGGTGGCTGGTGCCCTCTGATCACTATGGTTATGGCATATTCCACCGGAGGATTTTTGACCCTACAATCAGATCTTATGTCATCGTAAGTATTACAAGTTTTTTTGTCTCGTATTGACTGGCTCCTAGGTACCCTTTGGACATTCACTCTTCCAGCAGATCTATCACCGATCAATGTTTGAGATTGATGAACGTGGCTATTTGGTCTTCGGCCAGTGAACAAGCAGGGGGATCCACTTCCGCAGACTCGAGTTGACCTTCTCACAGGAGCTGCGGTGTGTGGCTGGGTGAGTTTCTTTTATTGCTAGTACCACTCCAGACTTGTGCTGATTTTTGACTGTGTGGTACCACCGGCAGCATATTGCTGCTGTTGTCGATTGCCGCAATCACCATGACAACTCCAACCTTGTTGAAGCATGGTGCAGCAGCACCAACCGCCAATGCGTTAAAGCCAGCATCAAGCACTGTCAAGATTTCTTATGTCGGGTGATGACCTCGGAGATGGCTGGCATTCCCATGGATGAGCAAACAGTGTAGAGAGAATGGTTGACTGAATTTTGGTGCCCCTGTGGTGCCCTGGCCAGCATCACGGTAACTACTACCCAGTAAATACAACAAGACTTAGTACTCGGGAAACGTCGCTTGTTGGGGCGACCTTGCTTGTGATATTGCGCACTGAAGAATTGTTGCGTGGAATTCAGGCTACTGCGATTTGCGAGAAGTGGGAGTACGATACGATAGTTGAACAGATGTTCGAATGTGTAAGGCACACGGGCATTGTGCCTGCTGATCGATGGCATTCACGGCGCTCCTGTACGCTGATCACCGCACACGTGGGGCGGTCGTGCTCGTCCTTTTCCATCATCACTTTCACGCCCTGTTCACGCTCTGTCTGTCCCTCTCTTAGTGTTGGCACCACATGTGCCCTTCCAGAATGACTCCGAGTTGTTCATTTACACTAACGAGCAACGTGTAATTCAGAGGTAGAGTTTGGACGGAGAATAAATACAACAAAAGTTAGTATTTCTCTATACGTTAAGAGCGAGCCCTCGGGAGTAATCGTGTATCCCTCACCATTTTGCATCATGCCGAGCGGTGCTTACGCCGTGATCAGTCAGATGGCGACTTTTCTGGGGCGCTGCCTCTCCCTTTTCTCGCCCAGCGCCGCTCTGCACCATTCGCATAAATTTCAAACACCTTTCTCTCCTGGATCGTTATCATATCGGCTATCACACCGTCCGCAGGTCACGAGCCCTTGAATTGGCCGGGTTTCCATTTCAGTACGGCAGGGCAAGTTGGAACGAAGCTCCGCCACGTCTTTCCTATCAGCCGACAGATCGATATACCACCAGTCGCAATGAGCAACACATTTGTACGACCTCCTCTCAAATATTCCATGGCCTTAGATGTGCCAATTAAAGTGGACGTGCCCTGCGACGAATCTGAACCTCACTGTCCATTGTCTCTCCCCGCATCCCCTTTTTCATCAGCACCAACGTCACCTGACTCTTTCGAGTTTGTTGAAGTGCCTCAATCGGTTCAGACACCCACTGCTCCGAATGCGACCTCCATGGTGGGGATTAATATGGTCACGGTAACCCTTAAAGACCTGTTTATGACCGTTGATTCATGTCTGAACTTCTTTTAACCAGGAAAAGGAGCCGTTCAAGTCACCTTTTAGTGTTGAACAGGCTGACGAGCAGGCTCACCACTGGTCTGCTGCGCTGATGAACAAGAAAGTTGCTATGGAGAACATGCTGAAGGCACAGAAGCAGCTAGAAGACGCTGAGCTGTTGGTCGCACAGCATCTTTCCCTGGAAACCATCGAGCGTGTTCGTTCACGGTTTTTGTCTACACTAGATCCTTCTGATCCGGAATGTTCTTATCTTTTGGCAATTGGACGTGCGACTGTTGCTTCCTTCCCCTCATGAACACTGGCACCTTTATTATTCGTGCCGGTGGGAATCCTTCTCAGGCGCAGGCTGGAGGCTCCCTCCTGCGAGTTGGCACTGGTGTCACGACCAGATAAGTATGAATAGATGGTATTTATTATAGTGTACATACTCTGCTCGTCTGTCAAGGTCACCTAGATAGTACGCCTTCGAAATGTGA
>JBBPOF010000585.1:0-20553 GCA_038091315.1 Porphyrellus cyaneotinctus | reverse complement strand
CTATCACCGACGAATTGATGCGTACCCCCGACATGTGGGACTCGGACGGCGAACCGTGCTTGTTGGTCGTCAAGAGCGGCAATGCCACAGACACTACCCTCGGCCTCGCGAACGGCGTCTTCTCCGTCGTTCGCGACTACTTCACCGACATGACAGTCAACCAGACCTCCATGGAATGGGCGATAATCAACTACGAAAGCAAGTCGGAAGCCTTTTCGGAACCTGGCGATTCGGGCTCGATAATCGCTGACATCCGTGGCCGTATCGGTGGGATGCTCACGGGCGGTTCTGGTAAGACCATGTCCTCCGATATGACCTATGCCACCCCGTTCTGGTGGCTCCTCCAGCGCATCAGGGCCAACGGGTTCCCCAACGCGCACCTTGACGTCCTCGCCTAAGCATCTCGACATTGAAAACGACAACGACATCATCAAAGACCGTTTTTCTCTGCGACTTCTTCTAGCCTTTCTTCTACGCTCCTTTATCTAGCAGACGAGTGCTTGGATCGGTGGGTCAGTGTTTAGGTTCGTCTTCATCCTCCATCTCGCCTTTTCGTACTTGCAACTAACGACCTTGACGTCTAGGCCCTGACTCACCTATTCATCAGACCGTGTTGAGGCCACTGGCATGTCGGGCGAATCCCGAAATATGCGCCATACAACATGATATTCAATACGAGTATAGAATCGTCATAGAAAAGGGTCGATGTGAGCCAAGAAGCTACCCTACAGTGTGCGACTGGACAGTGCTTTGGATGTGGTTGGCATGGTCCGGAGGTCCATGGGACTAATGGAACGGGCTGGGTCCTTGGTTGTACTACGAGGACTCAACATTACCATCACGTTGTCCTTTGAGTAATTTCGAATATTTGAAAGCTTGTCTGATTGAGGGAAGGAAAAGGTAGTTTCATCCGTATTCCGGAATGTGTTCCGTTCAATCTTTTTTTTTTCTTCTCGATATCAACCTGGCATGGACGTGATCCTGCATGCCATCGCATCCCCCTAAAGTATCCCGCACTTGTATCGCTCATCTTCCCTCTGAAATGCCACTCATCGGTCACACTTCCAGCATCCATTCATTCATGTGCTCTCCGTCAGGTTTATTTGTTGTGATAGATAAACATCATGGCCACCTTATTGCGAGCATCAGGACCAACACCCTAGCACTATAATGCCTTATAATTAATTACCATATAGATTTTTAAAATGATAAGTCGATTATAAGCCCTGGTAATACCTTACAAGGCATTACAGTGCTAGGGTGTTGGTCCTGATGCCGAATGCTGTATATCATGCAGTTATCGCCTTGATCATGTTGTAGGAGAATCAGCTTGAAGCCTCAAGGCCTCATGCCCTATTTAAAAACCTGTGTAACAGGCTGGATGTGGTGTCAAGTTACATACCACAGGTGGCGAACGATGAAAACATTGCAATTGCGATTGTGTCGTTAATCCTATCCATTCGAAAAGCAAAACTCATACAACGTACATGGGAAAGTATCAAATATACTGCAGAGAGAAACGGAAGGCGAGGCGACATGGCCCCACCTGCACTTGTCGGTCAGTTGTAAAGTTTGGGTCCTTTTGCAAGCACACACCTTGTCACCGAGCCTTTTGGATATTTCGGACGCCTTTGTGTAGCAGGCGAGGATCCAGGGACCGCTCGCGTTGCACTTTGACCAAGACGAATGACGCCACGATGTAGTGATGTGGACGAGCTTAGGGACCAAATTCAGAATTGCTCGAGTTGTGTTCCAGTGACATGAATGGACAGCAAACACAATGCAAAGAGAGCACCGAGGTGGATATAAAGAATATTTTGATCAAAGAGTCCTGATTGATTTCATCGTCATGGTTGATCTAGACATCCGTCATAAGTATGTTTATAGCCAGAAAATGTGATAGTTTATGTTACGCGAGGCCATTGTCACTGCCAATACTTTCGCTTCTCATTAACATTGTTCACCTTGTCGTACCTACTCCTCAGAAGCTGAGGTGGACCCAAATCTGGACGGATTAGTAATCCAGTGATGTATCCTTGATAAGGTAAAAAAGACACTAGGAGAGGTCCAACATCGATCAGTTATCTTGCCTCGCCCCGTTTGCCGTCGAGATGCCCCCGTCAGCATCGAAGCAGAAACGACTCGCAGAAAAGGCCGCAAAACAGGCCGCAAGGCAACAAGGTGATACTACAACGTCTACCTCAACTCCCACAGGATCAATTGCTGGCAGCTCCGCCAACACCCCGCTCACCAGCGTTTCCGCTGCAAACAGCACCGATGACCTGACTTCTATGGCAAAGCTGCAAATTGCGACTGAGAGGTGTGTAGACTGCATAGCTATGAGATCCCGACTGAGCGCAGCGTAGGAGTGCTGCTGGAGTACTCGTCTCTGATCCAAAGGGTCGAGATATCAAGATGGATTCTTACACACTTTCCTTCCATGGGCGCTTGCTTGTCGAGGGTGCCCAAATATCCCTCAACTATGGACAACGGTACGGTCTCTTGGGCGAGAACGGATCAGGAAAGGTTCGTTTAGTCATCACCGTCGCGTGACGATCGTTCACCATACTACAGTCAACATTTCTTCAATCAATGGCAGAGCGCGATATCGAGATTCCTCCTCACATTGATATTTACCTTGTGCGAGGAGAGGCTGAACCATCCGACGTGAACGCGATCGATTTCATCATCGCCTCTGCGAAAGAGAAGGTGGCCAAGCTCGAAAAACGGATCGAAGATCTGTCAGTTTCTGAGGACGTCGACGAGGTAGCCCTCGATGCTGCATACGAGGAACTTGAAGAACTGGATCCTAGCACGTTTGAAGTAAAGGCAGGAAGCATCCTCCACGGTCTAGGTTTCAGTCAAGCCATGATGCAGAAACCGACCAAGGACATGAGTGGTGGCTGGCGGATGAGAGTGGCCCTCGCCCGAGCTCTGTTTGTGAAACCACATCTGCTGCTACTCGACGAACCAACAAATCATCTCGATCTCGGTGCCGTCGTCTGGCTAGAGGCCTACCTGTCGACATATAACCACATCCTCGTCATCACATCCCATTCGCAAGATTTCATGGATTCTGTGTGTACGAATATCATGGACCTGACGATGAAGAAAAAGCTTGTGTATTACACGGGTAACTATTCGACTTACGTTCGCACGAAGAAGGAGAACGAGGTGAACCAGATGAAAGCATACAACAAACAACAAGAGGAGATCGCCCACATCAAAAAGTAAGGTCGCCTTCCGTGGTGACGCCTGATAAGCCGCTGATAAATTGTCGATTAGATTCATCGCGTCAGCCGGTACATATGCCAATCTTGTAAAACAAGCCAAATCAAAGCAGAAGATCATCGACAAAATGGAAGCCGCAGGCCTTATAGAGAAGGTTGAAACCCCACGGCCCCTGCGCTTCCACTTTGAAGATATCCGCAAGCTCCCACCTCCTATCATCGCTTTCAATGATGTCGCTTTCTCATACTCGGGAAGACGGGAAGAATATTTGTACGAGCATCTGTCATTCGGTATCGAGTAAGTGACAGCTCGCGATCTACGTGGTAATTGTCGCTTAATTTACGCCGTGATCAATAGCATGGATTCTCGCATCGCCATTCTCGGTGCAAATGGTGCAGGAAAGTCTACCCTTCTCAACCTTATTACTAGTGTGCTTCAACCGGTCGAGGGAACGATATCCAAGCATGCCGCTTTAAAACTAGCGAAATATTCGCAACACTCTGCGGATCAACTGCCGTACGACAAGTCGCCAATCGAGTACTTCCAAAGCATCTTCGCCGAAAAATATCCCGAGAAGGACATGCATGTGAGTCTACTTCGCCTCCTAACCGCGCACTTATCTCACCGCTTTCCTCGATACAGGCGTGGCGGCAGCAGCTTGGCAGGTTTGGTCTATCTGGTTCACACCAAGTCTCTCCTATTAAACAGCTGTCAGACGGCTTGCGCAATCGGTGGGAACGCTGATCTCAGTGACTTAACTGGAACTAAGCTGATCCATCAAATTAGTGTCGTATTTGCACAGTTGGCTATGGAGCATCCACACATACTTCTGCTTGGTACGTGGCATCATTATCTCTACAAACAAGGGGCGATGCTGACATCCGTCGGATAGACGAACCCACCAACCATTTGGATATGGGTTCTATTGATGCGCTGGCTCTTGCCATCAAGGAGTTCGAAGGTGGCGTTGTGATCGTTTCCCATGATTTCCGTGCGTATTTCGTGGCCTTATCACCTGCTTTTCGTTTTTGCTGATGTTTCCATTCCGCCACCAGGACTCATTTCGCAAGTCGCCGAAGATCTCTGGGAGGTCAAGGACAAAAGCGTTCGCAACCTCACAAAGGAGGACATCACTATCATCGACTACAAGAAGAAACTCGTTCAACAGAGTAAGTATTGTTTCCGATCTCTACTACGTGTACGGACTTGACATTTGTCTGTAGGTCAAGCAGCGCTCGAGAAAGCGAAGCTCATCAGCAAAAATGCAACCAAGGGAAAGACATAATCAAGATCAACCCCTTGTCGGCCTTGCAATGCATACCGGGACCTGGATTCCATGTTATAACACGCTCATTGCATGCATACATACACACTTGACTTCCATGTAGCCTCGATCTCTACAAATTTCACGGTTGGTCACCTCCACCGTAAGGTTGTGCATTTGTTTGTTCTATTGGGCGGATCGACCAGAAGATCTCTAACCTTGTTTTCACAATAGCCAGAGTGGGTTCTCCGAGGTCTGATGGCGCGCGAAGATCAACGGAGAGACAACGCGCTGACCATGAGGCACTATTCTACTGATAAACTTAACTCAGTATCCGGGTGACTGACGTCTAGGCGGCTTTGTCATATATTGATGGGTACAAACAACGAACCGCATCTCATCGAGCATCTCCATGCTTCGCAATCAACTCGGAAATGGCAAGCGCTAACCTTGCCAGGATGAAAGGGGCGTGATCGTAATGATGTGCAGCGGTAGACGATCACACCAGGCTGCCGGTGACTGTCCGAGGTTTTCGCTCCGAGGTGTCAACGCTTCGGATGAAATTGATGCAGTCCTCCTGCTGGGCGGCGTGCATGCCTGTTTGATTCGGCGTGTACAGTCCGACGGGACAAACTCTAGCCTTGCCGAACGGTACGTGCCATCAAGTCCGCGCCACCTGATGCGGCGGTGACTGGGAGCCTCGAGTTAAAAAATAACCGGATCAGTTGAAGCCGCGGGCCTCCGTACGCCGCTCACGCATGGTCCAGGGAGGGGGGAATGCCGACCCAATACAGTAACGAGTTTGACGCCAACCAATCCGGATGGGCCCGCTCACAAAGGACATATTAAACACTTCTCGCGGGTGCAACGTGGCCAGTCGGTGCCATCTTTTTTTCCCCGTACTCCTCGCAGAAAACGAGCCTCGAGGCAAGACCACTTCGTACTCCAACGCCCATAGTTGAACGTGAGAGCGCGTGGTGGGTCGTGACCATTTTATCTCCATTGGATCGACTCCAAGGTCGGAGAATCATCACGACCTCGCGTCGCATCACTGTCTGATATCTGCACATCGACGCACCTTACTTCGATATCATGCGTCAACCCGGATGCATGCGACGCGGGCGCTGTCGCCACTTCAGCGAATGGACAAACGCAACGGATATCTAGAACAGGAGTGTGTAATATAGTAACATTGTCGTTCATTACGCATGACGTAAGATACCGACGAGAAAATGTTACCCCGCATAGACCCGGGGCCCAATAATAGCATTCCCTCAAGTATGGTCATCTACACTATACGGAGATGGTAATGGTTCCGCTGGGATCAGCGGTCCTTGATACCCATAAAGCGATGGAAGCTGGGCCTGAGAACTGCTAATGGGGCGCGCGTTATAATTGGGGTGCGGGGGAAGAGGGGTACTACTGGAAGGTGAACTGGGAGAGTAACCAGGGTAGTTGGCCTGTTGCTGGGGAGGGCTAGGAGAAGGGGAGTAGTTGTATGGCTGGTTCAGGTCACTTTGAGGAGCTTGCTGTAGATAGGCGTTGTACTGCTGAGGAGGGGGGGTTTGAGGAACCTGCTGTGGGTAGGGCTGGGGAGGGGAGCCTTGGGGAGAATACTGCGACAGGTACGGTTGGGCAGGGACTTGTTGAAAATACGGGTTATACGGGTTATACGGTCCAGGCTGGGGAGGGGGAGCATTGGTAGGATACCCTCCGTAATTTTGGTATGGTCCACCAGGTGCGACGTTGAACTGAGGCTGAGCCATTGGGACACCGGGTTTCACAGTTCCGGGGTCGCCGGTAGCGGCTTCTTTAACCGAAGTGGTCCAAATACTTCTGCCACGGATGGCATTGATGATGGCATACAAGAAGATGACATCATAGTATATGAACGCTGAGGATATAAAATAAGCACATCGATCACGACAAAAAGAAGGAGCATACCGCAAAAGAAATTCACAAAGGCAAGTATCTCTACTACAGTGATTTCGTGGCATATCTGATTCACCTTAGGATCTGTGACATGGTTAGCTCACTTCAACGATCTCGTGTTGACAAGATCATTGGCCTACAATTGTCGTAAACACATCCGTAGGGAAAGTGGGATGCCTTGCCGACAACCGTATCGCCAGCGCTTGCCACCCACAGAATCCACAAAAGGACTGACATGTAATTCAGGCAGCAAATAATTCACGATGAGTGTTACGCACAGAACCAGACGACTTCAAAAAGAATCGTGGAAGTGAAGACAGGACGGCGAAGATTTCCCAAAACCAAGCTTTTAGCGCCGTCAAGACTACTGCCGAACAGCGACAACGACGGACGACACTTACAACAGCGGGAGGGAGACAATCGTCAGACCTGCTGCACCAATGCCAAACGGAACAAACGACGTGGAAGCGTTTATGTACCCAGAAAGCAAGAACTCGAGGTGCGCACAAATGCCCAGTACGACAAGCGCGACGAGTGTGATGAGTGCTGGAAATGTGGTTAGCTACTCGATTTGAGTGCGATGCTACTAGACCCACTGAAGATGTTTACTCTGAACGAAGGAATGACGGCCATCTTCACCGGAGATAGTGGGACGGGGTAAGAAAGAGAATTGAAACTGGAGAGAGGAAATTTTCAAGTTACCGTCATTTTCAACCTGTGCAAACTATATGCCGACGAGTTGCGTGCCCATCACACGCGGTTCCGTAAAATGCCAGGATTGACATAACAATATACCACAACTGTGAAGATCCAGTCAAGGTCAAGTCGCCGTTTTGAACACCTAGTAGAAGCAAGTATGAATAGGCGATAAATCGTTGGGGTCTCATTTACTGACCTTCCCTAGAGACCACAAAGACAGTACGATGTGGGCAGTGTAACGTCGCTGCACAGGAAAATCACGCTTGGAGGTTGACAAGCACGAAATAAGAAACCAGGGCCGTTCCTGTTCCTGCACTAGAAGGAGATGCGGCCCTGTAAGTGCCCCTCTGCCTCTGCACCATTTTGAATCGCTCTCCAATCAGAGCTCTCAAATGCCCTGAAGTGTCAAAGTCTCCTGCTATAACGTCTCTGTGAGTTAGCATGAAGTTTGGGTCCTAAAAATGGCCAATTGATGCGGTTGGAACACAAGCACTGCCGCCGCCTAGCGAGAGATCAAATATGACATAGCATAGCACCCGAACGAGACTAGCCCAAACCGAGCAAAGGGCTAGATCGCCTGAGGCTGATTCGTCTCCAAGCACGTACTACTATCTATCATACTAACCAAACACAGGTGGCACTCCAATGGTTTACACTAGACACTGGACGGAACCTGCGAATTGTTCGTTGTCCCGATGCCGGCGACGCCAAGAGTCATCGCGGCAACTAGCGAAAACCTCTGACGATGTAATTACATGGGCATCATGATGTTCGCGTATGTACTAGAACTGAACCCTAAAAATGTGTCGCTTTGCGACGGTGGTCAGTGCCTGTGTTTCATACAACAGATTTCGTTGACAATGACAAGTGTAAGATCAATTCAGCCGCGCTGGCGACTGGGGTAACTTGAGTATCCGAATCCAGAGCCCATTCAAATCGTCGCCAGACCTTTTGCCGCCGACGTCGGTTACTGGAAGGTTTACTCAGTTATGCCGCATCAACACAAAAAGTCAACTGCTTCCGGCCCTTCAGGCAATTGCCAGTGTCAGCTCGAGACTGTGACGTGGTTTGACCATCCGGCGTCAAGTGCAAGCCTTTTTCGTTTCAAAACAACGCCACGTTTCATCGAGCTTGCATCGCACGTGGCGTACTTTTGGCGCGACCCTTCTAACCTTGGTTGTTTGGAAAATTGAAAGATGGCGATACCTTCCACCGACGAACGCCTCGGAATAACAGTCCTGGCTGACGGATATCGCCTTCGGATCGTCCCGAACATCGATGTCGTCGTTCAACTCTGAAATCTGATCCTCGTCTTTCGGACATCGCACTCATGTACATACTTGGTATAGTTCGCCTTGTGGTTCCATTCCCAAACCAGCCTCACCAAATCAAGCCAAGCCAACGCCCACCATCCCTGCTAAACAATGTGGCTCTTCGTTCCGTGTGCACCTTTTGTACGTTGTGTGTGAACTCCACTCGTCAACATAGTTCACCGCCGGCGACAAAAAATAGAATCGCAATGATTCTTCCTGGTCCGATTTCCCCGGTGCTACTTGAATTCTACCTCGTCCGCGTCGCTAGCTTCTGCGGGAAACCCCAAGTGGTCAGCATCAAAGGAATCCACGTTCATACGGAGCCTCCATTCATTTCAGTAGTGTTTGTACTTACCTCCTAATCCAGTGCACACGACGTGAGAGCAAAGAAGTGTTTCGGTTCGACCCATTTAGGCTTCGTCAGAATCGTCACATAGCTTCCTCTGAATGACTTCGTCGTTGTGAGAAGGAGACAAAGAACCGTCATTTGAACGTTTTACCCAGCTAGTAAGTTCATCTCCAGGACGGCGCACAGCCCTAGGATGAGGCTGTTCGCGAGATTGATGTTAGATTGAGAGTTGCAGGCTAATGCTCTTACTCCCCTCTGACTCCGTGTAATTACCAAAACTGACAAGTGAATTAGATTCGACACATCTGACCAGGGTCAATCGCGTTTCAGCACTGAGTCTAATTCGGAGGTGACACACGATGTGGACGACCAAGTGAGTGATGCGACAAGTCCTTGTCTGCTTGATGCAATACGAAACCTTGTCCTTGCGGTGCCTACAGGCACGCCACTTCGTAACCTTACTCTCGCCTTCTGATGGATCAGTCTCCACTCCCACGCATGTGAGCCAAACCTGAAAAGGGTATAGCAAATGGCGCTCCCGAGCCAAAAAAATATCGGAATGAGGGTGTGAACATAACAGCGGCCATGCCTAAAACACGCGCAGTGCATAAAGAGCATCATAAATGTTGCGTGTCACGGCAGGCGAGCAACACATTAGAATGGAAAGAAGACACGTTTCTTTTTGACTTTGCGCATCAGAGAAAGTAGTCTGCGGGTGGGCGTTTGGCTGGAATCGACCGGACATCCTGTGTGAGCGTAGTTCGGTCAGTACAAAATGGCAACAGAACGTCATGCATGCAGAATTCTGATTTTGCCATGGCCCCGCATATCGCCTTTGAGGGGGGAAAAATCCCACGATATTTATGTAATCCATATGGGTGTCTGGCACTTACCGAGGGAGCATGCGAGAAAACCTTATATTCCTGAGCAAGGTGTTCATCCAGTTCAAGGATCGAAGCAACGTTACCGCACCTAAAGTTGTGACGATGAGAAAGCTTCATGATCGGAAATTGATCCTTAGATGAATGGCCGACATTCGCATGTTCGGAAGTGGGGTGCATAAACACTCACCGATAACAATAATTGGGTGCACTCCACACGGTAACAATTGTTCCGTCAAACATGAGTTTGTAACCTTCCATTGCAAGCTGATGAGCGCGCGCGATGAGGTCAATCGCGTTGTTATGAGCGAACGTCTTGGTAATGTCTGCACCGAACAAGAACCCAGCGCCCCGCGGAGATAAACCCCATCCAGTGATATCTGGCATGTCGTGAACGAGGACATCAATTTTAGCAAGCCGGAAGCAATGCACGGCAAGGGGCCTCACCGTCTGGATCTGACCAGAGCAGGTCACACATTGGACCATCGTGGGGTACCTCTTGTTTACGATCTATGGCACGGATCTAAAGACGGAGACCAAACGAAAAAGGTTGTGATTGAGCTGAGTCCTTTGCGCGTGTTTCGGAGCCACCAAATGGATTAGGATAACACATACTTGATCAATGGCCTGAAGGTTTGGACTCAGACCGCCGTGCACGCAAAACACCCGGCCGTCCACTATCGCGCCCAGAGCGAGGTAATCAAACACTTCGCAGCACCACCTCCAGACGTTCGTGCTCCCATATTTCCTTTGGCATTCATCGTAAAATCCATATACTTGGGTGATTTGACGTGATTCGTGATTTCCGCGAATGAGTGTGATACGTTCAGGATAACGGACCTTGAGCGCGAGTAGAAGCAGGAACGTTTCTACGCTGTAAAACCCTCTGTCCACGAAGTCACCTGCAGCAATCACGTATGAGCACACTCGGAGGCGTAGCACACGAGCACGCGTCACGGCACCCTAGGAAGGACGCACCCATGAAAAGGTAATTCGTGGCAGGACAAAACCCGCCAACTTTGAATAGTTCCATAAGGTCATAAAACTGACCATGAATGTCACCGCAGATCTTTTCGTTGTTATTTTGATTCACAATCGCAAACATGCGAGTGGAGAGGGGGGAAATGCAAAAGGCACGGCACTGGGCGTTCACATCCATGTGTTCAAATCGAAGCGAACGACTCACAGTCACAGGAGAGTCGACGGGCTGAACGTTTGCTTCCTCTATAAGGATCTCACGTGCTTTGAAGCATAGTCTCTTCACCTCTTCCTCGGATATTGGTTCACAGTGTGTTAGCTGCTCAATTTGCCTGGAGTGGACCGAGATGAGATGAGTCGTTTTGAATAAGTAACGAAATTGATCGGGGTACACGAAAATGATGAACATATTGATGAGAAGCTGCGTGCATCAAAGGCGTGTAACACACCTGTCGAGGTCGCTAGGCATCTTTGGTTGATACGGGCACAGATAGAACGCGGACTGATAGTAATAGTAATAGTGAGGTACATTCGGAGTAGGTGGCACTGCACTGCCTTTCCGTTCCCAGCCGTTCGGGCCGTGATGATCGACAAACAGACCAATCCTCAGCGCCCTCACAAGCAGTCACCCAAGATTTGATCTTCACATAAGGCACACTCCAAGGGGTCACAGAATGGCAGAGGCGATGTATAAACAACATTTTACAGTATCATGCAATTGGTTATGGACTATACGGTACGGTATATACTTCTGGTGATAGTGATGTAGTGACACGGACAAGGAAACGTCCGACGGAATGATACAGAGAAATCGATCCACAAGCGAAAACGAAACACAGAGCAGACGGGAACCGATCAAGAGAGACAGGAGAAGAGGATTTTGAACCGCAAAGAAAGCGGCGATGGTCTACTTAGGATCTTCCTCGCAGAAGAGCGTCGTGTTTCCACGTTTGGTTAAGGGAGAGATGCGGTGCATGGTAGGTGTAGCTGTGTATCGAGGAAGGCATATATGAACCTGACAGCGGTGTTGTTGGGATGGACACCGGAGAATGCTGTACGTGCGAGATACGAATATCACCACGGATCACTCGCTCATCTTGGATTGGTGCCAAGATAGGAGGGGGGGAGTCGTATCTTGGGAGGCTTTGTTGTGACAACATGGTGTGGTTGTAGCTACCGTGCAGGATGTGGCTCTGCGAAGACACATAACCATTGGCAAGCCCCGAGTGGTCATGCACAGATTCGATGGCATGGTACTCATGCCTGTCATCCTGATAGGCGGAGTAATTGGGCGTCGGTGGTCCAGAGGCCTGGGAATGGGGAGACACAGAGTGACCCGAGTCTGGCGACGGGGAGTTGACCGCATGGTAATGGTTCGGATACGACTGCGGATGCGAGATATGCGAAATAGACAGACGAGAAGATACAGATGAGAGGTGAGCAGAGGAGGGCGGGGAATGATCGTGGATATCCATCGATGTATGAAGGGCGGTGGACTGAAGTCGAGGTAGAGGCGATTTTTCGCTGTAGGTGTACTCATATGATTGCTCCACTGCGCTCGTCACTGGCGTATGCGAGGTTGAAGACACATAACCATAGTTCGAATGCTGAGCAGATTCGGTGTATGTCGGTGGACTGTCGCTGTAGTGAGACGCCAAAGGAGATGGTTGCGAGGTCATGTGCCCGTTTGACAACCCCTGAGAATGTGGCGAGATTATCGGATAGGTATTCTCCAACGGGGTCGGAGAACGGCTCGAGCTGCTGGCAGAGTGCAGGCTGTCGTTGTATACGGCTACAGGAAATGCATGTACAAGAGGTGGGGGAGATTCAGGGGGAGGTGGGATCATCGCATGTTCCAGGGCGGGCGGAGGAGAAGGTGGGTCACTTGACAGGCGTTCGGGTGTCACCATTGCCGAGGAAGACCGACTGTTTTTTGAGCCATTGGCGCCGACGGCACGCGCAATCGCAGCACGTGTCGCAGTGCTGGAGCTCCTCCGTGAGCCCGGGGAAAGATGGATACGGTAGCTAAATGAAAGCGTCAGCGACATGTCAGTGACCAACACATCTGTAACTCCGTCCAGGGTCGAAAATGAAGGCAAGCAGATCACTCCGAGACGAAACGGTACGATTACAATAGGGGATCACGACGTCAAGACAATACTTACTGTTGCTGCAGATTATCTTGCCTGGAACATCGAGTTTCGCAGCCGGGGAAGGGGCATTTATGGTTTCGTTCGCCGGTGTGAACGCGCAGATGGCGGGCGAGGTGACCGCTGGTGGTGAAACCACGTTCGCATGTGCCGCAGACGTGTTTTTTCTTTGGGCCGGACTGGACGGGCTGTGTGACGGAGGGGACGATGGTGGAGGGTGGGGAGGTGGACTGGCTGGAATCGGAGAGGTACTGGGAGGAAGGGTACTGAGAGGAGAGGTAGACCGAAGAGTCATGTTTCGTGGAGTGACGAGGCATTTGAGATATTGGATTGCAGGGCTGCAGAGACGACGGGATCAAGCCTTGCGGAGGAACAGCACTCCGAGCAGGCTTATGAGGAAGCACCTGTCAAGGCAGTACGGAAAAAATACGTAAGGAGATAAAATTCAAGTGAAAATACACGAAATAAATGGGGTGTACCACACAACAGGTCAGCAATATAATTCGATGACACTCGTTCGGACCCTGAAATCTGCTAATTCTTCTTTAGGGCTGAATTTTGGCTTTTCCGCTATCTGGATCTCGTCTCTAACCGGCACCTGCCGTCCTCTCCGGATGCGCAAATATAATTTCGGCGCGGAACCTTTTGCATATTTTCCAAATCTGGCCCGCTTCTGGCTTCTCTGCGTGTCACGATGTGAAACATTCCTCATACCATGAGCCGCTCTATATATCACCTCCAGTCGTCTGCGTTGGAACCAGTGCGGACAGCCCGTGCATCCGGTCGGTCGACCGGGATTTCCGCGCCCCGCCGTCCCCATGTTTTGCTTCGGGCACGTGACACCTGTCAGCCTATCCTTTCTTCCGCTCGATCACGGCCCAGCCCAGTGGAGAACTTAATCGAACAGGTGACTGAATTGCTGGGAAGCGACGTTGACCGTAACCTTGCGGTGTGCGTATGGCGATTTTCATCTTCTTTTGATCAGGCACACCAATCCAATCCCCCCTCCTCGTTTTCGGTGCCGTCTAGACGTAAACAACGTATCAACAACGTGCGATCACCAATCATTTTTCTTCTGCTTCATTGGCATGTCATTTCAAGTACGACATCTCTTGATCCTTGGCCCCGATCACATTGAGTCCGCCGCCTTTCAACCTTCTTACCATGGAAACCATGCTACCAACTCACACATTTCCTCTTTTCAGAGCGCCCATTCAGGTCCGTCAAGAGGGGCCCATCAACCTGCCAGTTGATCGTTCATATTCAATACAACCCGAGCATGATGCCGCACCCTCACAGCGAGGCCCTCCGCTCTTCAATTTATCTCAGCTTATATCCGTCAACGCCTCTTCAAATCCGCCCGCCGCATCGGCCGATCCCATTTTCATACTAGACTACATGCCCTTGCCACAATCAGTCCAGACCATCACCTCTACTTGTCGAGATCGCAATTTCGCTGAGCTCACAATGCCCAAGCATAATGTTCTGTGCATCGAGCCAGGTCCCTTTTTGACATAATCGTCTCGCCTAGCGCCTCAGTCGTCGACATGCAGACGGCGTTCCCAAGCTTTTCTCCCACACCGACAGACTGCCATGTCGTTGGCACGTTCACACCCCACCTCTTTGATGGCCTCGCTCAACGCTGTATAGTGAACTTTAAAAAAAGACATATACCGCCCTTATTTTCAATCACCGAACGTCCGAGGCGGAAAAGCACTGCGGCCTTGATCGCCCTTGGCCCGTCCGCAGTCACCAATTTCTTGACATACCGGATGTCTTGCTCTGAAATCATATCGCGCACCTCCACAAGCATAATAGGTGGAAGATCTACAGAGGCGCCAGTACGAAATCAGAGCAGCCCTGAAGGAGTTAAGCTACGTTGTCATGGTGTGCCTTTCCCCCAACCAATGAGACAATCCTTGCCTTATCTTTCGCTTGGGCTCCGGAACTGTTTGGACCTCGGACCCACAGTTCCCTCTTTCAGAGAACGGCTCAGCATCCGGGCCAACTTCAACGCGTCCCACCCACTCTCGAATCGGAAAATTGTGACACGTGCTTGCAGCCTGCTTCGGATACCTCGGCCTAGTTGTAGTGTATAGCAATGCTAATGTATCAACAACCAGCCATAACCGACCAAAAAAAAGGTCACGCTACGTTCAGGTAATCTCACCAAAACCCCACTTACTACAGATGCCGGTTGACTACATATCGCACCTTGCGACCTGATTCACGGAGCCGGATTCAGGGTCGTAGGTTCCTTTGTCGTGAGCCGCCGCTGACGAGGGCACGTCGAACGTCGTAGAAATCTGGTTGACAGTGCTGGCAGAAACGTATGAGGGAATCTATGCCGACATGCCTTCATGGAGAAAAGAGATCGCGTGCAATGAATCTGTCGCAGGACTGTCACGCCTGGGCGCCAGTTCCTTACGGCTTGAAAAAATAAAATAAAATAAAAAATAAAATTGACAGATACGCACGAGAGTCTGGACCAGGAGCATTTTGCGTCATTTCTGACGGAAGCGAACAGTCGCCCGTCAAGCGATGTTCGCGCATGTATTGGTCTCGCTCTAAAAGGTGAGATGGAAGGTTTTCAGGAGCAGCCACCGATCACCGCAAAAAAACAGCTGGGGACCTGAGTCGTCGTCACTTGACAATAGACGGCGCCATGACAGTGGGTCCATCGCAGCAAGCAATCATCGACACGGACTCAAAATGACGGCACCTCAATTGCAACCGGGCGGTATCACGGCGCTGGGTGGAGAGTTTTGATGCAGTTCGTGCTTCTCATCTCGTCATCCCGACCAGTCACTTCGTCACGTCAGTTTCTTGGACAGACTAGCTTTTCTCTCACCTTTGTCAAGACCTTCCAAAACGCGTTCAAGCTGCCACGTTCATAGCTGGCGGGTCCTTATCAGTGGAAAGGAGTGCGACCAGGTGACAGCCAGTTACGAGATGAAAAAATTTCCTGCGCTCTAATGCCCCAGAAAAAAAAATCAGTACGCATCAACGTGACCATTAGGTATTGACATAAGGTTTTGCTCCATTTTTGCCTTTTTTTTTTTTTTACGAGGTTGGCCCACTGGGAAGTAATCAATGGATATGTTCCGATTTGTGCCCTCGTTTTGATGGATTTCCCGAATGACCGGTCGAACCTTGGTTGACGTTTGCTGTTCTGAATACGTAGCGTCTGAATCTAAACTTCTTCCGTCCGTAGAATTGGAAAGTCGTTTGTTTGTAAGGTGTATGCGTGTCACGTTCCAACCCCAGACAGGTATGACCTTGAAATCGGGTCGCACTGATTGAGGAATAGTACTTGGCAAGAAACCTTGTCGGGGAAGGCACCTAACAAGCGTGATGGGGCGGTGTCAATTGATATTACTAGCAAGCGGTGGGAGTAGAGCAGCTGCAGCAAACTGCATCTCTTGGGAACGTTTTCGGGTTAACCAACATCTTCTCAGAGCAATGCTGGCATGAATGGCCACTGTGCGACCAACATATTTCGAGCATGTGTCACGGAAGTACACTCGACAAGTACATGGGAATGAGCAGGTACGGTGGTGTATTCAATTGAAGCAAGAACCTAACATCGTAGTATCATATCAGCTCCCAATCGGCTTCCCACCTTAAAGCCGTTGGTCCAAGCGTGCGGGGCTTCATGTTTTGCATTATGATACCAGATGGGCCCCTCGCCTTCAATCTCCTACCCCGTGTATCCCACTCTCAACCTACTCGCGATGTAGGATCAGAATATGCAAATGGGCTTGCCCATAGTGCTCTTGATGTGCAGCGACTTGACGTTTTGCCAGTTCTTCTTCAGTAGTGAGACCAAGAAGTTGATACCTACGGGTAGGCGCAAAAAGCTAAAGATCAGATAGCCATGTTAACATGGACATACTCAGCATGACGTTGGCCAACACTTGGTCGTCTGTCATCTGGACGTGTCCAACAGCAACACCCAAGCAAAGCACTTTTTTGAGCTGGAATTTGATAGTCGAGCGGACTTCGACGAGTTTGTTTGACAGGTCCTCCGAGTGGGAAACTGGGGTCGGAAATTTTCCAGCTGTTGGGGAGATCGATATATCTTAGCCGCCACACGCGAATCTAGGACGACACCACGCATACCTTTTGAGAGACCAGGACCGAGGAGACGAGGAATCTGTTTTATAAGGGCTTCGGAAGCCAAAAAAGCATCGTATTTCTTGGCGAGCTTCTTGACAAGCTTCTTATTCTTGTTGAGCCTGTGTGCAGAGGTGTCATCACGTATCCGGGTGAGGTGGTCGATATCCATACTTCTTCAAATCATCGACGGACATGTATTCGAGCTCAATTTGCTTGGCACGATCAATGTCGGCTGCGTCGGCAAGGATACAGATAGACATGCGAGGGCGGGGGATGTTGGGTAATCTGCAGCGAAAAGATCAGTTTCGAACAAGATAATCGGACGAGAGAACGGGGATTATTTACTTCACAGTTCCAGAGAAACGCTTGTCTCTCTGAGGATCGTAGTTCTTGAGACCGATTTGGAGCTCGATTGTCTCTACAAAGTTGCGCTTTTTCTCGTCATTGGCGGCTGCAAGAAGCTCTTTGACGGAGCCCCGCACGCTTGACACTGAAAGCTTGCTTCCGCTGTTCGCAAATTGTCAAAAAATATGCGGGTACAATATCGATTTCCATACCTCATGCTTTCGTTATCCTGACCTTGCCAGAGGCAGATTCAGAGATGATATGCGAAAATAAGGTTTGGGTGGCTAAGAGACATATACAGCCGTGACATGACTCAGCAGCGTCACGTTTTTCTATATATGGCGGTATGTCACGTGGCTCTATGGAATGTCACGCTTATTGTCTCGGACGTTCTCAGGTTGGCGGACGCTCGTCCTTCTGGGCCGCAGACGCCTTTATCTGTGGATGGTCCTCGTCTGTGTCTGTCATCTGTATTTTATCTGTCATCCTGTCAAATATCATTTAATATCAGACCGTAAAGGTACGTCGAAATATTCAGACTATATCTGTAACTCACGCTTCTGCAGGACCATGTCCCAACCATGGCCGGTTCAATTGTACGTGGCATACGCGCTCCTAATCGTACACGGTTGAATTTATTTGATAGCGAAAGTGCTTCAGAATCGGACCAAACCTCGCTGTCTCCCCGAACAGCGCTCCTCTCATCCCCTCCCTTCAGCGATATCGATGATGCGCGGCGAATTCCTCGCGGTCCTGGCCTCAGATTCCGTCGTAATCGCGAACGCGCCCATTCTACCGCGTCCCCGCGAGATCTATTGGACATGCTCGTCAGCGAGGAGTACGAATCCAAACAGACGCGCAAAATCCTCTACACTGCCTTTGATCGGCTCGAACATGAAAGCAAACGCGCCGACATTGCCGAGGGGCGTATAGAAGAAGTTGTGCAGCGCGTACAAAGTATTAACGAAGCCAGAGTGACCGCGCAGCAACAAGCTACGCGCGCACAGGAGGAATTGAAGCTGTACAAGCTTCAGCTGGACAATGCCCAGAAGGAAATTCTTCGTGCACAAGACGTACTGAAGGCTATAGAGGCTCAGCGTGACGAAGCGGAGGCTGCGGCCGTCTCTGCGCGTTCAAAAGCGCGTCGGTTGAACGAGGAGCGTCTGATAGAGCTGGCTCGGGAGGAGGGTCGTCGATTAGGTTTCGAAGAGGGCGTTCGCCGAGGCAGGAGGATGGGTCATAGGGAAGTTTATGAATCAGGAATCGAGGACGGACGTGAAGGGATGCGTGAAGTGGCTACCGCGGTGGTAGACAGGTTACTCGAGGCCCCTGATGAACCAGAACACATCGAAGTCCTAGAGGAGCCTACCCCCATCCCACCACCTTCTATGCCTAGGACTCCTCCCGAGGTGCATCGTCTCGCGACTCCAGTTAACTCATCACTTGAAAGCCAGCGTCCCAGCTCCCGCAGAAGGCAAGATTCAGATGCCAGCAGGAGTACCTTGAGGCGCCCGCCTGACCCAGTGATCCCTCCCCCGGGAGTGGTGGAGCCACAGATTATTCCTCCTGGTATACCTTCCATACCGACAATTACTAGCCAGACCTCCCGACCCCGGTCGGTATCTCAATCGTGGACGGGCCATCCCACCGACCCGCCGTTCAGCAGAACTACTTCTGTTCAGAATTCGCCGCCGAGTGTGCGCCACTCTGAAGTTCATTTTCCTCCAGACGGCTTTATCCCGGTTGCTGATTCTAACCATCATATTTCTCTTCCACCACCTCACGAATTGCACCGCAACATACCTTCCCCAACGCCTTCTCAACGAACTTTGGGACGGGGCTCCGAGAGAGGCAGGACACGTGACTACATGTATGACAACTTCGTTCCTCCGCGTCGGGGTTCTCCCGATGATTCGCTGGCCTCTGGGAAACAATCTGCCACATCAACTATTTCTCAGCTGGACATAGTTGGATTACCGAGCGGTGCTAGGCATCGAGATCGTTCACAGGGTTTGAGCGTCATCCATGAAGACGCAAGCATGAGGTCAGAACGTATGACCGATTACTCACAAACGGTAGCGTCCACCCCCCATGCCGGGCAGAGCGCGTTCCCAGACATGAGAAGTAGCGAAACGCTACGCCGGGATAGGAGAGCGAACCAGCGACTTGCTGATGAGTTACGGTATTCCGACCCTTCAACTGCCGAGCAATGGAGACATCAGTCTAATGGCGTATGTATCTGGTATTTCGATCCACTCACAAGCTGACTTTTGTGCCACACCTAGTCACATTCTCAACAACAACCTCGTGATGGTCCCCCGAGGCATCTCCCATCCCAAATCACAGTCCCGACACCATTATCACCTCCCAGAGTCCTACAGCAGCCGGATTTGCGGCACCGTCGGACAGCTTCTGAACGTCAGGGTCGCTCAGAGATGCGGAGTCAGCCTAGAGATCAACGTAGACTGTCGTCAGATAGTTCCGTTCCTGAGATCAACGTGGAGCCACCGGTAACTACCTCTTCCTGTCCTTTTTTGGATTAGCTGACATTAATTGTATGGAAACGACAGTCAGGGCCGCCATCCGATGCTCCATCGAGAGGACGTGGAAACACTAGTGGCTTGCTGAGTCCCGACCATGCCAACCTCCCTTTACCGATTCCCGCGCCGCCAAGAACTAATGGTCGCAGTTCCCCGGTCATGCCTAATGTCCCGACTTATTCAGCGATCCCTCAAACAAGCTCGGCAGGGCAAATCTATGCTGTCTCGCCGGATGGGCAAATTCCTCCAGGTTTCGTCCCAATGCCAACTGCCAACGGATCTTCTCAGGCCCCGGTAATACCCCAGAATACCGGTGGTGGCGGCGCGCCTCATCACCGCGCTGCTCTGGGTAGACCTCCATCGGAGAGGGAGACTGGTCGGTCGAGGAGTCCGATATCACTTTATGCCGCGGCACCAGTGCCACCTGGAGTCACATATCCGGCCTCTCCCATATCTCGATCTGCTACCCACCATGGAAATTTCTATGCAGGTAGCAATCCGTCACTCACGTCTGAGGGGGGCCGCCGCAGGCGTGATAGCGTAAGCGCTACTGCGGCCAATGGGGTCCCCTTTCCTCAAGGCACCACTAGCAATCCATCGCTCACATCGGAAAGCCGCCACAGGCGTGATGGCTTAAGCGCCTCTGCTGGGATGACGTCCTCTTCCAGGGCCAAGCCAGTACAGACCACAGGCAGTACCGGGGGTCGTGATTCCCGTGTTCCCAGGCGGCAGTCGACCGCCTCCTTGGCATC
>JBBPOF010000584.1:0-20592 GCA_038091315.1 Porphyrellus cyaneotinctus | reverse complement strand
TCTTCACGCACAATCATGCACAAAATCTACTCGCGCTTCGGTCTCGAACCCTTGGTGCACGCGAGCCACCTCTCCATCGTCCGCCGCCGTCTCAGCAAACAAATTACAATCCGAGGCAGGGCGGCTCCTGCTCATGAAAAAAGTACTGGCAACGTGCCCAACGCCACGCAGCGACCGACGATTTTGACAATTTCTGATCGATGGGACTGGTTTTATGGATGCCAGTATGGTGGGTGTCCCGAGACGAGCGCGTTGTTGAAGCTCAAGGCGTCTTGGGTCCGGGTCCAAGAGCAAAGGGGTTTGAATGCCGACGTTCACTCGCGCCAACATGTATCCATGGGCATGTAAGTGCAAGGCGGTCTCATACTGCGGAAAAGCCTGTCAGAGAGCGGACTGGAAGAGGCGCAAATCCGAGTACGAAAAAGAAGCAGCGAAAAACAAGTACGAGGAAATCCAAGTCGACGGAATCTCGAGGGACGATCTCTATCATCGACGTGATTATATATCTGGTAAGTACCAAGTTAGTAGCAAATCTTACACTAACTTCATGTCACAGTATCTCCAACTCTCATCTAAATTGCGACCGGCGAGTAGAGTCAAAAGTAGAGTACAGTCGTTCAAAACTCATCCGTGTGACATAGATGTAGAAAAGCAGTGTCCAAATGAACCGCGAAATTGAAAATTAAAAGTATCTATCCGCTCATACCCTCGACGGACTCGCGTCCCGATCCTCTACCCAATGGGTCGGCATCGGTACGCTCGGGCCATCATAATCAGAAAATGGGTCATCCTCTTGTTTATCTTTGTCTCCATCATGCGATGCATACGAGCCACGCTTGTATTCTGGAGGCTTCCCATCGGTAGATGGGCCAGGTTGCGGCGTGTAGACTGGCTCGTAGGCAGTGTTGTCATACGGTAGGTTGTAGTGTGAGGGATAGGCATCCCGCCGTGTTTGGTTAGACGGTAGGCGGGACGCGTTGGCAAGGCTAACGGGATCAAGTGATTGTCGGTAGTACGCGAACGCAAGGGACGTGAATAACAATCCAGCGACTAGTCCAAAGGTAATTAGAACCTACTACATCTCGAGATGGAAGCCTGCTTACGAGTCTCGAGAACGATAGCTATGATCTCCGTCCAGGAACTATGTTTCCACTCAGACCGGCAAACTAGCATTTGTCATGTCTCTAACGTGAAAAAGAATAAATATCAGGGGCTTACATAGCACGGCTTGGGCGGGATCGAGACGGTTATCGGGATTTGTACCCCAAATCCCAAAAACCTGGCGGAAGATGATCAGCCATAGCGAATGGGGTGATCTCAGACACCAACCGAGTCAACGGATCCAGTTTGTACAACGGACGTGCACTCTGATATCAAATCAGACTACCAAGATAGTGAGCAACAGCGAAATATCGATATGGATCTACATACCTTGAATACAAAGTGGGTGACGACCCTCATGATTGCGAGTCCGACCACAAGCAATGTACTCAGCGCACACAGGAACGCATACAGTTTGATCATCGCAAATCGTTGCTGAACCGCCACAGTGAGTCACGAGGCCCCTGATAAGCCATTCTAGAACTTACCAGGTACGCAGCAATAGCCCCAAATATTTGGAAAGTGCATGCGACTGCAAACATCACTCCTTGCGCTATCAGTAATGGAGCGAGCTTTGGCAAGTCAACTGAAACGGACACGTCATTGCTAGCAACGTAGATTCGAGGGGCAACCTACCACGGTTAGCAAGTTTGAGTTGCTTGAAGGACGACACCTAAGTATCTCGGGATCAATACGGGCACGACGTGGAAATCAAAAGTTCGGGACATACGGTCCTGAGTGGGATTCGATTTTGGGTATTTAGCTGCTCAACGTATGAAAGACCTTACCATGCCAGGGCCCAAATAGCCGTGATAACAGACACTACGGTAGATGATGAGGATACCCTCAAATGCAAACGACGCAACGCACTTGCAATGACAATGGGTCTCAGATTTCTCCTGTAGACCTTTGCAACATAGCGATACGCAGGAGGTGGGTCTACCGCGAGCCAATAAACAGCTTTAGAAGCTTGATCGTAGGTCAAACTCACCGGATGGCGGCGTCCTCGCGAGGCCCATCGTTCAACTAACAGTGCGTAAGATTCAAAAAAAGAGAAAAAGAGAGTCGTAAAGCAACGTTGGTGAAACAGATCAAGTCGCTGTCGCCCGCAGCTCGCCGTATGGCAGACAGCACAGGATTCCGACGTCATCATTCCCACGCCATCAAGCCTTAACCCTATGGCTATCGACTATAGTATTCAAGCATGTAGCAAATGAAATGTGTCTATGATCGTCAGTACTTGGTACGAGCGTAGATAGTGGGTTCAAATAGAATGGCCCGTCACGTCGCAAAGATACCAATAATTTTGAAAGAAGGAACAGCATGTCCTTCTTCGCCTAGCAAAAGACATTCCACAAAGTGACTTCCTCGCGACACAAAGTGATCGATCATCTCGAGCCTGCGAGGGTGTCATCAAGTACTGTGAAGCAACAAACAGAAAAAGAAAACATACGTGGGCACGGGTTCATCGACGTTGCCTGCATTCTCGATAATCACAGCCCCTCTAATGTTATCGTCCACCCAACATTCCATCTGGCTTCCTTCTCCAATTTTGGCAATCGACTCCTTCAAATAATATATCCCCACGTCTCCTGCGCCGACCTTGATCGGCACGCGCAACGCGCTGAGGGGCATCCAACTGTGCCAATAATATTCAGCAGTCAGCAAGGGCGAGGTACCCTGATCGGGATGCGCCGCGTGCCATCCTGAACCATAGAACAACGACGGCGGTACAGGATTCACTAGATCGTTGGCGGAGGCACAGAACGGCACAGGCTCCTCAAACGGTCGCGATGCCATAGGTCGAGTATTAATACGATTAGGCGGGACGCGCAATTCGGGGTAGATAGCGACGGGTTGGGTGTCAGTAGCGGGGGCTTGTACAGGTTTCCTTTCCGGGGCAGCGTTTTCATCAGCGGCTTTGGGAGGTTCAGGGGGTGCTGCACCTTTCCGGGCACCAACACCGCCGAAAAGATGCGTATCCCCACTGTAACCCGGAGAGAGCACGAGAGGAGCCATCTCAAAGGAATGACCACCAGCTGTGGCCCATGCAGCACAAACTTGAGATTGGAAGTAAGAAATTAGGACATCTGCGAGGAGAACATGACCGTTGGGGCTGGCGAGGATGGCATCGGCGTAGTAGGGCTTGATAAGGTCGGGGTCAGTCATATACGTAGGGTATAGAATGGGTTTCACGCTGTGGAAATGTCAATACGGTCTCCCAAACCTGAGACAAGGATATACCTTATGTGGGGAACGTCATAGAATTGGGCAACGATGTTATGCCAGTGATCTGGTCCAGCGAAACCATATGCATTATGTATTTGCGGGCTAAAGTGGCCCAAAATGACGACGGCAGGTTGATCGGGCCTATCGAGCAACGAACGAATGAGAAGTTCAAAGTTATCCATACCCTTTTGGTCACTGACAGAAGACGGGTAAGAAACGAGCGCGTGGTCCAGGCGAGTGCCACGTATCACTTACGATGGATCATCGACGTCAAACTCTACTATCACGAGGTCGGTGTCGTCGGGCACATGGTGTGCACTACAGAAGCCGAAATACCCCGAATTCGCTCGACGCATGGCGCCATTGGTGAGCTCGGAAGCTGGATGTGGAAAGATGCTCAACCACCACTGGAAGAAAAGGGAGGGATAGCACAAGGGGGACAATGGGTCGTCACCAGCGCCATGACATGCAGTTACTAGGCGAATCAGTTGGACGACATAGCACCAAAAGGTGACCTATTCACCAGAACCACCTAATACGCTCATCGTAATGGGCTGTCCCAGCAACGCCTTGTGAATCGCTCGGTGTACACGCCCACCACTCCCCAGGTGCAACCGACTCTGAGCAAGCGCCGTCGTACTATACTTTTTCGCGACGTCATCCCCAGGTCCGAACACCGGACAGAAATGGAATGGATTGTTTGACGTGCCGCTTTCCGAGGCGTTGGCTGTAAAATAGTGGTTCGAGCGAAGATAGTTTATGGGCACCAGACCAACCGTGCTGACTTGCGGGGGTTGACGGTGTGAGAGAACTTGGCGAGATATGATGACAAGGGACACGAGAGCGACGAGGAGGGCCCATATTCGATTTGGTACGCCGAATGAGCGTCGGTGCCATCGTGAACTGATCGGGTCGTCGCCCATTCCGGAGAAACGATGCTGCGACGGAATGGAGATGCTGCAGCGCGCTAGTCCTTTTGCCAGGCTTGAACGTCGTTGCATGTGTCAACCGGGTATCGGAAACAAAAACGCCTCGCGTACGCGGAGTTGGTCAAGAGTCAAAGCGGCGAAAACGCGGCCTTAAGACCCCATATGCACTTCCAAACCTCATAGAAAACGGTTGTAGCTCATCAGCAGTATTGCAACGCATGATACAAGGTGCTACGACGCTAGCGACCATGCTGTCGGTACTACCAATGACGTGGCACCCCGGATCAGCAACACGGCGGGAAAAAAATGTGGACTCTGTGGGAGTTGAACCCACGACCTCATGCAATCACCTATGCGAAGCATGCGCGCTACCAACTGTGCCAAAAGCCCCATAAAATATGCGTTCATTCTGGTGAATGAAGATGAATCACTGGTTTTGAGTTGAGCGGGATAGCAAATATCATAGATAGACAAAGAGATCTAAGCAAAGTCTCCTCAACAATAAATACTCATAGTCCATCCATTATCCTCTGGTGCCTCACTGTCACCGACCCCGTACTCTGTGTCCTATTCGGTGTCGTTTCCCATATAGGGTCTACATCTGGACCGTCGATATCACCTGCGCCATCCCAACCCCAACACCATACTTCGGAATCCAAGAACGATCAATATTCGATAGCGTGTTGAGGCAGCGATCACTCACCATGCGATGGTCCAGGTTTAAATTCCATTTCATCGCTTTCCTCCAGAGTGAAAAGTCTGTCGTGGGGGCCAAACCACGACCGATCTTGAGGGTCCGTGCGTGGGTTATCAGGGAGGCCTCCGAGACGAACGTATCCACGTATAGCAGTCAAATTGCGTCTTTGGGGATGTATTATGTCAAACACTTTCTGTATTGTCCAGAGCTCAGCGAACAAACCCAATCAAAGGAGAGCTTCAGCGCGCACCTTGTCATATGCCAACTTCACTCTAGGTACCATGAGTATTCGACCGTAACCGGCCTCCCAATAGTCGTTGCAGATGAGACTGCACTCAGATGCTGAACACTCGCTTTCGACTATTCTTGCCATACGGAAGCGGACATAGGGCGGCGTATAGAATGGCGCAGGATCTAGCACCGCGACACCATTCCAGCATGCCTGCACCTGTACGGGAAGATGCATCTGGAAGCGCTCGGAGGAATAAGGGTCATGGAAGATAGCTTCAAAGGGTGCATTTTCCAACGCCGTGCCATTGATATCGCGGGACACCCAATTGTCATAAAAAACTGGTGAGCCCTAAACAGTTACTTCAGTCAGCAAACGAGCATCGCAACAGAGAAACGATTGAGAACCCACGAGCTCGTCATGGTACATGTAATCTGCGGCACACGTGATGCCTGCGTTGTGCCTTCTGCTTTGCCAGATAAGCTCGAGGATATCATCCACACAGGGTAGAATGTCGTTCATGAAGACGATGGTATCAAAATATTCGTTGTGCGAGTCTCTGAGCTCGTATAGAGGGTTGAACGCCTGGTTGCGAACCTCTGCAAGGTATTCGATACGATGATTAAATGCTCCCCTCGTCCTCGTCGATGTTCGAATCGTCACCCTTAGCCCGACGCTCTTCGTGAGCGCGTCGAATATGCGGAGTAACGCCTTGGTCTGGTCCGTCGATCCGTTTTCATATATGGAGACATACACATTATGATATCCTAGTATTGCCGAGATCCGGAAGAGTGTCGCGAATAGATCTGGGATGATGTCGAACGAATTATACAAGTTGATGGCAAAGAAGTACTTGTGTTCTTTTGTCGGGACAAGATGGACATGTTGGGAATCACCAAAGCTACCAAAGTCAAGAGAGGACAACCAAGACGTTTCCGAGGGGGGCTTGAACCCTACAAGAGACTTGTAGCGTTCTCGAACCTGTTGGATGTATAGAGGTTGGGAGTTGCGTGTGCATTCTGCCGTGTGGTGGGGTGAAAGTGTGGAGAGAAGTTCCAGCACCCGACGTCGTTGTTCGATGGTTGGTAACGCGAGATGTTTTCGTGCAGACAAGCGCGAAACGTATATAGCTTTGTCCCTCCAAGACGGGGCAAGAAACTGGTTGAAGGTCAGAGATACCCGAATACGCAAAGTACATCAAGCTAGATACGCACACTGGAGGGTAATGAACGACCAATGAACAACCCGAAAAACAGTCCCACTAGCAGTGCAAAGGGCGTTGGTACTCGTTTCAGCGTCGTCCACAATGTCTTGCCATTCATCGAGCCGCCGTGACGGTGAGGGACGAAGAGCGCTCAAGCGCAAATTGTTAGATCGAGAGTCGGTAGTAGGTACAGCACGACGAGGAAAGAGCAGAGAGTGAAAGAATCGACAACAATTTCAGCGTCGCGGTCTTTGAAAATAGACAAGCCATATTCGGCAACTACCGAATAACTATATTGTCAGCCACAAACCTTCTTCTCGACCCGACTCGACCAATCTATCCGACCTCGACATCCTCAAGACATGGTACGTATGTTGCTCTCGTTTCTTCTTGTTCTCACATGTTACACAGGCCAGAACAAAAGTTCGTCTACCAATGGTGTTGAATACTCTATCGTACTCACTCCGTCCAGACCGGCAAGCGCTCCGCTCTTCAAGACGTCGTGACGCGCGAATACACGATCCATTTGCACAAACGTGTGTTTGGCCGCTCATTCAAGAAGCGTGCCCCATGGGCTGTCAAAAGCGTGGTCGAGTTCGCCCAGAAATCGATGGGCACCAAGGACGTTCGAATCGACCCCAAGCTCAACCAGGCTCTCTGGGCACAAGGCATTAAAACCGTCCCGAATCGGGTGCGCGTAAAGTTGGAGCGTGAGCATCTATCGTGAAATTACCGTCCGTTAGGTTGCCTTACGCATATCTCAGGCAAACGCAACGACGAGGAGAATGCAAAGGAGAAGCTTTACACGTATGCTAGTCACGTTCCAGTCACCTCGTTCAAGGTAAGCTTCTCTTACACGTAATTTATTTTTTGCTGAGCTTCGATCATCAGGGCCTTCAAACGACCGTTGTCGACGCAGAGTAAGGGGACTCGAAGTCCGAGACATTCACACGCGTAGTTGTAGGTCGTCGAGAGTCACTCAGTAGCGGGTAAGAGTCGATCAGAAGAGTCTCTGTTTCGAGAACAACTGGGGAATACGTCGAGTCTACCACTATTTATCCGAGAAGGAGAAGGCTGTGAGCACGGAAAAGATAAGATCACGAGAAAATGCATCTCGGTAATAAGTTCGCTACATACGCCTCCATGTCTTCGAGAAAAGACTGTTCGGCAGGGATGGATTATCCGTCATTGAGAGCGGCAGCCTCGTGAGCCAGGATGGTATCGGTTGATTCATTATAGTCGGGTACGGCACCAGAGTTGAGTTGTTGGAGGAGCTCATCACTCCACCGTGATTGGCAGTTGACGCGAACGGTATGGGAGCGGGATTCGTAGGCGGCTGCAAGAGCGCTGCGTGTTCGGGAGTGACGGGAGACGGGGTAAGGACCAGATTTTCTTGGTCGCAGTGACGGTTACCGGTGGGCCAAGGTAGGGCTGGTGATGACGAAGACCTCTGTTGCCGAACCGCTTCGACACTTTATTCAAGTACTCTCGGGGCGCAGCGATCGCGTTTTCTGTCCTGAAATGAGATGCGCGATGCAGAGTTTGCAATCGGCGCTGACTTTCATTAGTCTCCGCACGGAAACGTTCGAGTATCAATTTGGACGCCCAATTGTCGTCGCGCCCTCCACGGCTGGTTGTGACGGAATGGAGTGGCTAGCGGAGGTTAGGGTGAGGTTGTGGCGAATCACGGATGGGATCGTAGGTCCCATTGCGGATGGTTTCTGCCATGGCACGAATAACTCGAGGCGAGCCGGGGTGTATCGCATGATTGGGCGGTCAAACGGCGTCTAGCCTTCCTTCCTTTATACATGGAGCTGGTTTTCCGGGTCCTGTTCTTTTTGTTCGAGCGGCCAGGATTCATCCGCGAAATCAAGTTAGGTAGATTGTCCAGAAACGTCATAGCGTCCTCGTGTGTCCTATTTTCTGCCGCTTTGGTCCAAAAAAACAGGGACTGTCTCACTTCGGCTGGTGCATTTCGGTAGTTCGTCGGCATCTTTGATATTTTGCGTCTTGGAGGTACTGATTGAAGGCTTCAGGATTCTTGATTTCGTAGTCAGGCAACCAGATTGTATTGCCAGTCAGTCTGCAGGTGAAATGATGATGAAATTTGGGGTTTTGTTGCAGTTAGTTCATTCAGTTTACCCCAGAAAGCGCTGGTGAATAATGAATCGCGGTCACTGACAATATGAGCCGGCATGCAATTTAGTCGATATACGCAGTCGTATATAACTTCAGTGATATCGTAGGGACTAGGTGGACCATGGATGTGAGGTTGGTCGATGATAACCGTAATCGAAGGTTCCAGACAGTGCTTTGAATTCGGGTATCTGGCAATGTCTCGTGCTCGGGAGGTTTCGAGCTTTGGCACGAGCGACAGAAGGCCTCAAGGCCATCTGAATTTAGGGTCTTCCACTAGATGTTATCCTCGAGGTAGATGATCATCTTGAGTGACTTGAAGGTGCGCAAAGAAGTGAGTGTGCGTGGGAAATAAGGATTTCGCGAATACGACCGTGATCTTGGGTACACACAAGGTAAGTACGTCGGCCATTGTCACGTAGGAAGACAAGCCCATCGCTACTGTGGACATTGTTGAGTGCCGTCGTATCGCGTTTCAGATCGTCTTGAGTCTGGTGATTCTTCCCCTCACCCTGCTCATAGCGTTTGCGCTTCCATTCTGACATGTTTTTACAGCCCTTTCTGCTACGTCCTAGCGTTCTCGTCACGTCCAGATGCTGCAAACGTGTCCGCGTCGGCTCAGGTACGCGTAGCGCTGAGGTTCGCTGTTACCATCTACTCCCCCTCGAGCCCGATGCGTGGTGGCTCATTCTCTCGCGCGGATCGTTCGCATGGGCTCGTAAGTGGTGGTGTGTCTGGAGGTTCCGTAGGTAGGTCCTCTTCGTCTGTTGAGGTGCGCTGATTGTTTCCTTTATCAACCATGGTCAATCACTCACGTACCAATGCGCTCCTCCATCGACGCATTTCGACGCGTCTTCGATTTCGCTGCCTCGTCCTGCGTGTGTTGAGGTGTTCCCCCGACCTTCCAATCAACACCCGCGGCTGCGCTTCCGTGCGCATCGCATTTCATTCGATGGGTCCCGACCCTGCCACTTGAATGGGTCAGCAAGGAAGCATGGGTCACTTCCGCGGTTAAGAGGAAAATAAAGGCTAAATTGGCAGGGAAGTCGCTCAGAATAAAACTGCCACGGAATGGAAACTGGTGATGACATCTGATCTCGCAATGTGTTCTGTACTTAGTTTGTTATCCTTGTTGCTTAGGGGATTGGTTTTGATGAATAGACTCTTTCTTGGTCATAATAGTATGTTCAATCATCTTATCGAAGCTGCTTATTGAAGGAAGTAGTCAGGGTCCGAGTCGGGGATTTGGTGCCTTCATGCGACCCCAGCTGACTGCCCATACAAGTGAAGCATATATTCAGAGTTGCACAAAAGACGTGTTATTTAACATGAGGAAAGGTTGCTGCTCTTCCTCGCCTCCTCCCAAGAGTGAAAACCAAAGGCCGAAGGCATTTGATTCCATGTTTTGTTCATCTCTACTTCGCGCATCGCTTTTAAATTTTTTCCGCAAGCCTCACAAAACAGTTTGTCCCACTGTGGCTGCCAACGACCGAGCGGCGGCATAGCAACATTGGTATCCCCCAACCATAGACGATGTATGTCTATCGCGCAACAACCCGAATATATGCAGCTAGTTGACGTGCGCAAGACTTTCACCAGCTGCATCCGATAATTTTCGAGTACGTCTTTCATCAGGATAAACGACCGCAGATTAGCCGGGGACAATGAATAAAGTGAAGCATTGGCTTGGTAACCGTGGACGACAGCCTTCAAGGAACAGGCGAGGGTGCATTGATACATGGCAATCGGAAGAGCAGCTTTGAAGCCCATTTCCTGCAAGAGGTTCATGATCTGGAAGTCGTGTGGATCACAGTCCATGATTTCCGGGAATAGCGTCTTGGTAGAAAATGGCGTCAGGAATGATGCCGTCGCCAAGGTCGTGGCATCACAGTTGCAACACAATTTCGCTTTTGCTTCCTTCACGAAAACTGGGATGGCGTACTTTTCTCCAAGACGAAGAAATGCAGAGACGACGGAAAACGTCATTTTCTCACAGTGCGGTGAAGGATAGCTGCCGTGTGAGTGTACTGTCAGAAACGTTGAGGGTATAATTCGTCGTTGTACTAGTACTAACCTCCGGTCGTACATTGCTTTCAGCATTATCTGGACGTCATTGGCCGCATCTTGAAGGTGTACAACGGGACAGTTTTCGATGAAATCTTCATCGACGGGAGCAGGGCAGTGAAACATATCTTTAAAGACGCCGGAGTAGGCGCTCAAGACGGTACGATGAACGCGAAAGCCTTTTCCTTCGGCAATAAGAACAATATTCCCGTCCTCTTTCCATGGGTCAGTGTGTTCTATTTTCACCTGAGCCGCAGGTGCTGGCATAGACATGATGCTCGGACTGGGAGAGGTAAGAATTAGGAGTAACCATCCAAACGCCTCCTAAGTTACTAAGGTCACCCCTAAAGTAATTTACCATGCGATCTTGGGTACGATGGCACGACTAGATATTCAGAGCATGAATCGTGACCAAGGGAAGGTCACTGCTCTCCCTCACCTCCTCGCAAGAGTGAGTGTGAAGTCTAGAGGTGCATAATTTACTGTGACTCATTCACTGAGAGATAATCCGAATATGCTTATCAGCGGGACAACGAGGGTCTGTGGGTAGTCGTCTTAACTTCACTATTGTTTATGCGGGGGAATTCCCTGGAAGATGGATTCGCTCTGCTGCAATCAATTGAACATCATAAGTGACAATACGACAATGATTCTGTCTATAGAAAGGAGACGGCAGAATCGAGATATCACATAGGCACAGTTACTGCTGTTGCGACGTACATGAAACCGACACTGACAACTCGGCGACGACCAACGCTCCTGCATCTTGGAGAAGGGGTGCAAGTATCATTGGATCGCAGCGGTCTCCGAGTCAGTGGCGCCATGGTACTAGTGGAACTGCCAGGACTGAATTCGGCGCGAGATAATGTCACAGACAAGACGAGACGTGACACCCCTCCTAGATCGTGGAGAAGGTGATACTGTCGCGGCCTTCCATCAATGTCACCATGATGATATTCCACAAGCTCGTGTCTTGTGGGTTCGAACCACTGGCAATTCACCACCATAATCGCACCTGCAAATACAAGTGCAGATTGTTGAAACCGGGCGTGCTAGACAGAAATAGTGAATACTCCAGTCGAGTGGTACGAGACTGGAGGAAAGCAGGAATAGGCGCGACGCGGAAACCAACAGCGCTGTCCAAATAGGGAAATGTAGTACCGTACGAAGCTAAGTATTGTAACAGACACCAACACAGATCTCCCACGTACGGTGAGTAGGCTTCTGATCGTGATGCGTGATGCATGATGGACCGCCAGTTACCTGGCCAATCGGCCGAACGTGTCACACGTTCTTTGCTGGCACCAACTTGAAACGTCAAGTACTCTCAGGTTTATGCCAGTCTGAATCACGGATGAGTGTTCGGCTCGCATCACCCAGCCTCGTGTTTGACCATCATTCTTAGTATTCGGTTCGGTAGAGCAACACTAGACCATTCAAGGCAGAACCTCTCTAACAAGTTACATCACTTCGCCTCATGCCCGTGGCAGCACTTATGATCCGACGTAAGACGCAAGGTCGGTCTAACCATTACGAGGACTGAATTGCCACAGTACTCATTACATATTGTCTCCATTCTTGAGTATTCAGACTCTGCCGACAGAAACAAAACGTCACCAAGTGTAGGGTTATCACTGCATGGACACCCTTGAACTTTATCAGTACCACTTCTCTTCTCGACAATAATTTTGGGCTGAGATTGAACTGGCCAGGCCAATGAAGATATAAGGCGTGAACCCTTCTCGCGTCTTTCTCTCAGAAACCCCCATCCCAGCTTCACAAAGCAACTTCTTCACTAACAAGCAATGCTCGATCAGGACAAGACATATCGTATCGTACTTGCTGAAAATCCGAACCTATGGATCGGCGCCAACAATCGTGATAATTGTATCATTAAACCCGTCATCACGGATGGCGAGATGCAGACGGTAGGTCAAGCAGTTTTCGTTCAGCAGTGTCAGCACCTAGTGTGCTCGTATTATCTTGTCTCATTTGATGACTGATTGTTGCCTTTTCTTTCAGTGGTCTCTCAAGAATTGGCGCTACGTTTTGGACGACGTCTGGTACATTGGAATAGAGGGCCTCAATGTCGTGGTCCGCTACAACCAGACGGACGCCCCCCAGTTCCACGTTGTTCAGGTCCACGACGACGTGTACCGGTCAGTGCTTCCTTTTCTCTTGACATGTTCTATTACTAACATTCAAGCTAAAATACGTCAGGATCGAACTCGTCGACACAAACAAGGCCTGGACTGTTGCCGATGATCCCGAGGCACCGGTGCGCAACTTCTAATAACGAAGGCCAGTCTGAGTCGATGCTCACGCTGGTTATTACACAGGTCACTCTTACCCCCGCCGGTAGTGTGGAACCCAGGTTCCAAGAGTTCCGCTTCATCTTCAAGGAGTAGGTAGCATTCAGGTCGAACGCGAAGTAGCAGGGAAATCGTTGTGTTTGTAATAGTAGTTTCAGGCGATCGTTGAGTTAAAGTTGTTGTGTATTGATCTGAATTGAGCGACGAAGAAATAAACTATGCAGATTGAAAATCGTGCACCAAGTACAATACTATTCAAGTACTGGCCCGTCGAGAATTTGCAAGCCACATCTGCGTGTGTGTTTCAGCGAATGGGATCGTGCTCACTGTCATCCTTCCCTCGGTTTCCTGGAAACGTCCAGAAATATAGCCGTGGCCAAATTAAGTAAAAGTCTGGAGGGGTAACGCCATCCACAAATCTTTATCGCTTTTCTGTACACGGTTTAGACTACGCCGTAGGCACGAGTCTACGGGTCAATCCCTCCGAGACATGAGCGAGCCGAGTATTTACAAGGACCTGTCTCCCAGATCGATCCACCTCATCTCAACCATTACAGGGGCATTTGGGGCTCGCACTTTTATCTCCATTCGTCCAAGCGACTCATCGAGGATTGACTGAATACGGAGATGTAAAGCCATTACTTGTAATCACTTCGTCGTCATTGGCACCCTCGAACTTTATTGGTTTCCGTGCTCCCTTGAAGAATCAGCATCCAGCGGCCGAGGCTGGACTGCGCCGGGCGAGCCAACATAAGGCCAGGTTCGTATAGAAATTCGCATCTCCCACTCACACAGAACTTGCACAACTTACAAGCCATAAATGGTTCTCCGATTGGGAAATATCTTATCACAATCCCGGCACCTGATCAATCATAACTGCACCGTGAAGTCAGTCATCACGAACGGCTAGATGAAAGTCATCAGGTTTCGTTAGGTCCCGTGGCGCTTGCATTCGTCCAGGCCCCAGAATTCGCTTTGCTTTGCTTTGCTATATAGTGGGAGACCGTCTTGTCTCCTGTCGCGATCCTGCAGATCTGAGGCAAACTGTCAACAGACGATTTGGACCAGACTACATAGTCAAGAGACCTCCCTGTGTCGGTCATGGATAGCCAAACGTACGCCTTTTGAGTCATTTTGATGGCTGAAGATTTGCAACAACTCGAAGCTGGCCGCAATCAAAGCGAGAGCGCTTGAGTTAGGATGGGGGGCTGCATGGAGTGTGTGAAAAATTTGGGGTGCCTCGACTGCTCCCTGGTGGACTCACAACTCTACGTACACAGGCCACTCCATCTTCTCCCTGAATTCCACTCTCTTACGCGGATTGCCTGCCACAGCGCAAGGATAACTTCAGCCTTGCTTCGTGTCAGGATCACTAGAGGTCGCGGCGCGGACTCAGCACTGAGCGCGTTGATGACTAGAATAGGGAGCTAAACAATACATGTGGTCGACAACGGTGAGTCGTACGAAGCATGATACCCAATGTTGACAAAGAAAGACTCCGGACGTACATATACGAAGTGCAAGGACCAGTCAAGCTCGGGCTCGACACTTCGTTACCCGACCGTGCCGTTCTAGACCCCCAGCCCCTGACCATTTGATGCGCAAAATAGAGCGAGGACGAGGACGCGGATGTAGCGAGGGCGACATTGATGTATTCATTAACTATTAAAAAAATGGTAAGTTACTAGAAACTGGGAGGACGGTCATTCCGGTTCATTTCTTCTAAGTAAGGTTTCGGCGGATCCCGTGTTACATAAGAACTGTATAGTTGCTCGCGCCCCCCGCTTAGCAAACGATCCAGTCGAGTCCCCATCATATCGACAATATGGGAAAAGGTGCGTCGTCGGTCGTTCCCCGCATCAAACACACGTTCAACCCAGACGACTGTATAGTTCACGGATCCCTTGCTCGTGCAGGCAAGGTCAAATCGCAGACACCAAAAGTTGAAAAGCAGGAGAAGAAGAAGACCCCACGAGGACGTGCCAAGAAACGCTTACTCTACAACCGCAGGTACGCAAGCACGAAACCACATATCTGGGGATATCTGATGGATGTGTATAGATTCGTGAACGTCGTGACCCTCCCCGGAGGCAAGCGGAGAATGTGCGTCGCCTATGCTTTATCTGATTCCCATCGCTGAGCCTCGTTCCTCGATATCTCACTCACCTCCAGGAACCCTAACCCAGAAAAATAAACTGGTCTTGTAAATAGCCCTGGAGTGCTTGAAGTCTCCTTGTTTTTATAACGTCGGATATCTCTATCCTTCTTCGCATTGCTTTATGCTACGATATGCGCTCTGACGTGCCGAATCCATGATTCAAAAACTCGAGAGCTGGGGACGCAGAGTAAGAGGACGAGTCCGAGACCAAAGCAGACATTCAGTATACAGGGCCGAGGTGGTTAGGTCCTAGCAGAGTTCGAGACTCAATCTAGTGGACCACACCCGGCCCGCAGTTAATTACCCTCACTCATTTCTCAGCGAATTAATTAATTAATTCTTTTGCGTGACCCCACAAGGGTACCAGCAGAACAGTGCGTGGTTTCGTTTTCCATACAGTCGTCCCACTCGAAGAAGCGCAGGTCTCGATCTGGCGTGTTCTGCTGAACATTTTAGAAGGCGGGCTTAGGGCCCCCTGCATATATCGGCTCCCCTTCTGCTAGTGGTCGTTCCTGACCCGACGGTACCACCGGCATGGGATAAAGAATTTCAAGGAAACCGTACTGCACATGGTCGCATAACCGTTCCCACAGCCGTGACCATCATGATCGCAACAGGCCGCTGATTCTCCGATCATGGCCGTATAATGATAGTAACCTGGGCCGTCGAAACCAGTGCCTCGAGCGCGATGGGTAAGTGTTTCTCCATGTCGTGACAGGTCATTCCATTTGTTCACCCTCATTCTACGCTGAGTAATTCCGCTGTTGATTCAAGTACTCGTGCCATCCCTTGAAAGACATATTTCAGTGAGTTTGATGGAGACTCTGGTCCATTTCACGCGGTCTTATGATCAGATTTTCGACAACTTATGTCCGTGGACTATGGGTGCACTACAAAACGGACTGATTGCGGCCGCTCTCTTTGCGTTATCTTTTAGTTCCTCTTGCTAACACCGATCAGTGGTACTTGATGCTTCCTTAGCATAACGGATTCGTACCGTACCTTGATCACTATCCCCGTATACAAGCAGGGTGTCACGGTGTAGGAGATTTACCCCGTCGAATTGGGTTGGGCCGGCAACGCTAGAACCCGAGTAATCCTACTTTCCCTTTTCCATTTTCGTGGTTTATGAACTTGAACGTCGACCGGCGAAGCGCACAGTTACGCTGCACGGGCGTGGTGAGCAAGGTCTGGTGTCTTCAACCCCCCACCATTCCCGACCCTAGTTGGTCGATACCACAGACACCTCTATCTTCATGCCTTGCTGAGTTACGACGTTCCAACGAACCGCACGACGCCGAACTTCAGGTCCTCCATCAAGATTCCTGCTGCCTTACAGAAATTGTCTGTCTTCCTGTACCGACCGTACGTTCTTGTTTGCGAAATGACTATACCAAAGTTGGTTAGTCCCTGGCGTCTGATGTCGGGGGAAATATGCTATGGCCGGTTTTGCTTACATGTCTCTCCCTCACATTCTCTCTTTCACATAGCCCTTTTCGTCTCCCCTGTCGCGAGTGGGCCAGACTCACCGTTCGCAGACGAACGTGATCACACATGCGATGCTCTTGACATAACTTGACCGCAACAAATGTAAAGGCACTTGATTGTTCAATCATCGCACGTTCAGTCCCGCTCCTTTTCAGGGGCCATGGTCCGCGCCATGAATGGCACAGGATGGAGAGCCCAAGGTATAAAAACTAGGAGTGTGCATCGCTGACCAGCAGCAAAGTCGACTTCCCTCGTCTACTGTAAACACCAGCTCTCTCACATCGAGTATAAACATCATGTTCGTTCGCGCATTTACTGTCTTCACCGTCGCTGCCCTTGCTGGGCTCGCCTCCGCCGCCCCTACCGACCTTGAAGTTCGCGGCGGAAGCAGCACTTGCAACTCTGGCAGCGTCCAGTGCTGCAACAGCGTTCAGTCGGTGAGGTCTTCCTCGCCCATGCCAGCGACCTGAAAACACTGACGCGTCATTTCCTAACAGTCTAGCACCCCTTTCGTTGGGGGGGTCTTCGGGTTCCTGGGGATTCCCTTGCCCTCTTCAGTCACTCAGGTCGGGCTGACCTGCTCCCCCATCACCGTCGGTGGGACTGGTTCTGGTGCCAGCTGCACCCAGCAGACCGTTTGCTGCAATGGCAACACTTTTGTGAGCCTACCCTGCTGCTCATGTTCACTTACACATTGTCTGGGACTGACTCGAATGCGTGCGCAGAGCGGTGTCATCGTCACTGGCTGCTCCCCCGTCACCATCAACTTGTAAATTCTCGGTTTTATGGCAATATGCCATTGTAAGAAATAGTGTGGGTTTCTAAGAAATTGGTAAAGCTATAAGTGTTTCGAGGTTTCTGTTTGGGATTCGGGCATCGAGATGTATATATGTATGTGGTGTTTTGGGTTTGATTGAATGATTATCGGGTATTATTGGGTCACGTTGAACTTGCAAGCTCGAACTGAATGCTTAGACTATGTTTGGTATGAGTGAACCTTGCAACTTCTCGACGGCGCATCAATCACTTCGGAGATGCCCCTGAGTAGTCTAGACTTCGCCGATCTGATTGCTTTGAACGATGTTGACAGTTGTCGACATGACATGATATCAGCGGATTGATCGCGGGGATTTGGGAAGACAACATGCTCGGTAAAGTTGATCGAATCATTCGAATGATGAGTTGGACACTTGGACTTATATATATATGTTGGCCAGAGATTCAGCCCGCTGTAGATGCATACATTTTACCTACACTCATAGGTTTTATTTATTCGGACATCATGTTTACGTGCGACACGGCGACCTCTTTCCTCCATTCCTTTAGCACGTCCGGTCTCTCATTGTATGGTCCAAAAAGTACTCGGATACGGGGAGTCGAACCCCGAGCTGCCGCGTGAGAGGCGGCAATGTTAGCCGTTACACCATATCCGATTATCATCATCCTAATAAGACATAGGGTATATCAGTGAAACCATGTTCTACGGGTTGTACATGCCACACAATTAATTGACGATATTGCCCGCATATACTCACGAATCGTCATGATGTCTACTTCTCTCGCGTCGAACCACCCGGATCAGAACATCCAACCTTTGAAGCCTGAGGGTACGTGCAACAACCAAGCGGGTATCCTTATGACAATTGCAGCATCGCTCGATCCCGGCTCGTGCTGATCGACTGTGAGTCCGAGAACGTAAGCTCGATCGAGGGATACGCACCGTCACGTAGACTCTCCTCTTTGGCATGGAAGGTAGAGATGGACTGTTCGCTTGTTGCGGCTAGTAGAAAGTGAGCCATTGATATGTCTGCCATAAATAGAAGGGGACAAACCGAGCCCGCTTCCTGACCACTACTGGACGCATCCTTGTGGGGGTCGCTGGACATTGAAGGGGATGCTACGGGGGTGGATGACCGAGAGGAGACCACACTAGGAAGGTCGCTGGTTGCAGGAGAATGGGTGGAACAAGGAGTAGATGGATTGTCAGCAGGGCTCGGTGCGGAGGGAAGAGTGGAGCTGGGTGCAGCGCGTTTTGTTGCGACTGTTGCATTGTTGGTCGCTGGAAGGGAGGAAGGAGCCGGAGTAGTTGAGTAAGAATGCCCAGAAGCCCGGGCTTCACGAATTCTCTGTCTGCACCTACATTTGTCATTGCACTTTGAAGGTTGGAATACAAAGCATAACCTTGCACGACGTTTGGTCTCCCTGTTTTTGCGCCTGATTTGCGCCTTCTGTTCTTCACTACTGTGAAAGGAAAGGTCAGATCATCGTGGGGTGTATTCAAGTTTCAAACTCTGCAGGATTACTTACAGTCCTGCACGGCGTATTCTCTGTCGAGCGGTGTTCTGCGCCTTGACCCTCTCGTACTTGGATAGTTGAGTCGAAGCATGATTAGCACCTCCTTCGGGGTCTTGTGTATCGGCTTTGCGCTTAGCCATTCTGTATCCTAGCAGTCAGATGTATCTGACACTCAAAGGATATAACGAGAAATGACTGGATAGGAGTCAGTCTTAGAATACGACAGTGTCCAACTTTTATGTAATTGCACACGCCCCTGACTAATTGAACCCTGCCCTTTTGCTGCTTTATCGTATTGGGATTCGTCGTATATATTGCTCACCAAACCACATGAACCTCCGCGTCGCCACTAATCATCATGACTACCTGCTCTCCGATCCCACCCGGAGATTGTCAACGGAGGGTAAATCGCCATCACGAAGATGGTTATTTGATCGGATGTCAACGACGTCCACATGCAACGAGAGAACGAAGTAATGATCACCAACCTCGGTATGATCGAATTGAGGAACTAGCTTACTCGAAAGTACCTCCATATACCGTTGTGGGCAGTTGCTTTGCAGGGAAACGACCAAAACATATTTCCAGTAAGTCATCCGAGTTATGGGTTTCAACTACAGTCGTAGTGTCTTGGTGCGTTGTTAGTGATGCCCGCGCTCCTGGAATTTGAAAATATAGCACGCACTGACCTCCGTCGACGACATCCTCACGAGTTGTTAAAAAAAAAGTCGGTTCAGGACGCGAACGCATTTTATACACAAAGTTATCCCATTCGAGTCGGTGCATTACCACCGACACATAGGCTGATCGCGTCTTTGGCACTGCCTCGGCGATTCGGTGCTGGTCGTCAGTCCCTTTGAGACGTAATTGCCTACCTTACTGCGAGTTGCAGCAGCCTCGTGGAGTCATAGACGGACTGGTCGCGGCTCCATTTCCACTCGACGACAACGCTGGAACAGTCCACGACAACTCATGACATACCAAGGAGGTCCCAAACAAAGCTCATATTGTCTCTAAAACGTGAGACGAAACTCCCAAGTGACAAGTCTACACTCGTGGGAGTTCAAGTTAGCACCACTGGATGTCCGGGACTAATCGACGGCCAAATTATCCGCCGTCATCGCATTCACCGCCTGCGCAGCTTGAGTCGACATTACTGTCCTCCTATGCCAACACTCGCATTCGTAAAGACTTCTTCGATGACCGACGAGAGGTGAATAAAGTCCTTGTGATCTCAATGAGCGCAGGGCTGCCAGTGATCAGCTAGCGCTGTGACACTCACGACCCAGCACTACTGCATCTACATGTCTTCATCACCTTCCAGATCATATGTCACTTCTTCAGTATGCGGGTTCCAACCACAGCACATCCACGAGGGTACCCTGATCCAAATAGTCACACCACGCTGATGTCGCTGATGTGATCCACCGTGAGGGTGCAATACAAAGGTCAAAAGGATTACGCGTACTGTTACATGGACCCAGCCACCATCATCTTGGGTCTAATAGAATGTTGTTATGTCCAACGAGTTCCTGCATACAAAGTCGAGGCACCACGAACCTGTCGTCTTTGTCTAGGTTTGGCAGCCGTTCGCTAAGATGACATGTTAGACACACCACGTTCATTCGTCTCCAAGGAAGCGCGCTCACTTGCACCTGGCGCACGCAAGGAGATGACTAGGGTATCACGTCAGTGTGGGAGAACTGACACACCGATGTCATGAGTAGACAAAAGCACTCACTTGGAAGGG
>JBBPOF010000583.1:0-20617 GCA_038091315.1 Porphyrellus cyaneotinctus | reverse complement strand
CGGCAGCGGGGAGCACTCCTGACCTATTCCAAATCGTTGCCCTGCTATGCTCGCGAGCAACAGTTGAAGCACGTACAGCTTTTTTTTGGTTTAAACACTAATATCCTAATTCCCTTATGGAGTCTAGAATGCGCTTGCGATCTGTCGCGAATGGCCCAGTGGTGTCCACCTGGAAGTCGAAGATGTATATCATACTCCTCTGTTTGAAATGTCCCTCAAACTCATTTCCACCGATTACGATTCCCCAAGCCCTGACCACATCGTGGCTTTGTTGGAGTACGTTATCCGCAATATTTTTTTCCTTTCGTTCCCTGCATTGATGCGGCGATACCAGAAATCTGCGCACTTTGGGTTCATCGGCAGCTGTCCTCATCAGTCGTTATCCCAATGTCATCGCATGCTTGCGGCTGATGGTATCTACACAAGAGGTTTTTGTTCTGTTTAATCCACGAGTCAGCTCAGCGCAGGAAGAGGGCGCAAGCTTGACCTTCAGTACATCTCTTCCGCAGATCACGCAGCAAATGTGTGACATATTCCCCTTGGACAAGATTCCCGTTGCCGAAGCAAATCTTGACTGGCAGGCAAAGTTGCTCGAAAAATGCACTGGACATGTGTTCGTTCCCAGAGCAACTTCTTATGATGCTCGTTTGGGAGAGGATTCGCTCATCGTATCCAGTTTGATACTCCTTACTTTAAGGGCGGAACTAGAGGAGCTGACTCGCGACAATGGTGGTCTGAAAAGGGAGAAGCGGCGATTGGAGAAGAGTGCTGCTGACCTTGCAGCCCGGCTGGAGCAAGAAAGGGCCAGAACTAAACGTGTACAGTCTTCCAAGTCATCGGACTGGGCAACGAGAGCTACTCGTGGTGCTTCCATCGTGCCCAGCCGAGGTCCACAGGCGACCCGATTCCCCCGTTCTACCACGGGACACGAGCACTTTTTCGACGCAGAGGACGAGACGGATCCTAATTTACAGTTTGCACTTCAGCTACAGGCGACATTCGACTCCGAGAACGACCTCCTCCTGAAGCAAAAACACCAGCTCGTACAGACCGCGCAACGGCAGTACCACTGCGGCATCTGTCTAGATGATTTCCCAGAAGATGATGCTGTTCGCGTCGATGCATGCGGACACGAAATCTGCAGAGATTGCACGCGTGGCCACGTTTTCAGGAAAATCGAGGAACATCGTTTCCCTGTACTCTGTCCCGTCTGTATGGCAGACAATAAAAACCAGAATCCTGGAAGTAAGTCTCGAAATTGACCACTCTCACCATTACTCACCGCACTCAGCTATACCGGGTGCACTGGTGCAATTACTTGGCGTCTCCGAGCAGCAGTGGGCGACCTGGATGGAGATGGAAATTGCCCAGTTTTCCATCCCAATCAATTGTCGAAAGTGCGCTCTTACATGCTTTTTCCGGGTATCGTGGGCTGACCTGATGCTCAAGATGTCATCATTCTGGTTTCGTCGACAGACAGGATCTAGAAGCCCAATGTGAAATTCGCTGCCCCTTTCCTGCTTGTGATCACGTGTGGTGCAAAAGATGCCAACAGGCAATCGAGGCAGGCGGTCCGAAACACTCGTGCGATGGGACTTCAGAGTTGGATCATCTTATGAAACAGCAAGGATGGCGGTACTGCCCTAGTGAGTTGTACCCTTAGCCTCGTGCATCAGCTTTACGACCTTATCGCCATATATAGACTGTAAGACACCTATTCAGAAAATCCAAGGTTGCAATCACCTCTCGGTGCGTTTCCCATTTGAATGTGATTTGCTCAGGTTCCGATGGAACTTTATGCGACCTTTAGTGTATAGCTCCTGGCTGTAATACGCACTTTTGTTATCGTTGTGGAGAGACGATCAACCGAACTGCCATTCCTCGGGAAATACAGGAAGGCAAAACCGCACATTTTCGCTCCTGTTCTATCTTTTAGGGTACACAATTTCTTCCGCCATTATGGAGGTGGAGCCCGGTGGGTTAATGTCGCATCGCTAGACATGCACGCATCAGCTACTGTAACCAAACCTATGAATTCGCATTTTCTCTCCACATTTCTTTGCCTCGGTCAAAATTGCTCTGAAAGGCCAAAATAGCCGAAGCCCGTGGTGCCCCACACGTAAAGCGCCCGTGCTGCGACAGGCGTCATGAATGCAACGTTTCTCTACCTCACTTTCTCTTCACAAGTGCACACGGCAACAGTCGGCTTACAAGTGTGTCTGTGTCCTCAAGTGACAGTGACGTCGCTATATGAGGCATACACGCGTGCGATGGGGTTGCTCTCCTCCCCACAGCCCACCACACTCCTATGCTTTGCCAACGTCTGTCCGTATGGTTCGGTGCAGACCACGGCGCCGTCATCAAAGACGTGCTTTCAGGAAAAGAACGCATCCTCCCGCTCCCAGACGTCCAACGCTACCCATGTCGAACCCTTTCGGCGTGTCACTTTGCCGCATTGAATTTCGTGCGTGTCACATTTAAACATATGGCCGCGCATCGCGCACGAAGAGGCTCAAGTCTGAACGTGGTGCGATGGTTGGCTACCCTCACGGAGCGGCGCAGACTCGAGGTATGTGGTCAAGGGAGCAAAACGGATGGTACTGACGACTTTGAATCGTCATGGTACTTAGGAGGTATTGTCACCGTGTGAGCAGTTGACCAGCGAACAAACGATTCAGCTGGAGGAAATGCGTCGCATACCATTGTTCGAAGGAGCGCTCGGGCACGTTGCGACCAAGCACGGGGCTCCGAATATGATTCTCTTTAAACAATCGTTGCGGTCAGTCGTGTCCTTCAAGTCGTTATCCTAGAAACTAGACCACTTATCTCCTCTTCTTTTCCTGTCCTCCTTATTTTTGTTAGGCAGATGCAGTTACATGCCAACCCCGTCTCGGCCATAGTGGTGAGCCGCAACACTGGCACGACGGTATGTCTCAAGCTTTGCGAAAATTTCAAAGACGTCTTTCTTGTGCTCGATTTCACGCTCGCCTCGCTGGAGCACAGCCATAGCCGTGGTACGACCCTCGCCCTCGTGATCAGCACGTCCTTGGAGCAAACGGCTGCTCGCCTCTCGGGGAATTTGCCGATGGACAGCCACTTAATGACGCGTGATAGGCAGTGGCAAGCTCAACTGTTTACGAGCTGTACGGCGTGTATGTTTACGCCCGCAGATGGGGTTGCATTGTCGTCAGAGGCAGAGTTGTCGTCAATTCGCGAGAGCACCGGGTTGTTGAATGTCATGGGGGAAATAGATGACCGAGGACGGGAGTTGGGAGGAGAAAGAGAAAGAGAAGCAGACAAACACCGAATCCGAATCCGACGCCACCAAAATAATCTGCCCTCCGGATCAAGTCATGGTGAACCATGGGAAACGACGCCATCTGGCGTCAGCGGGGCTGCGATGACGAGTCGTGTCGGTGGTGGGTCGTTGGGAGAAGGATCAAGTGCGCGCACGCCAGAGCTACGCCCAAAGTCGACGTCCATACCCTATGAGCAGACCAAACGACACTGCCGGATATTCTTGGACGATGATGAATCGTCTTCACCTATGAGCCCGAGTAGCTCTATTTCGCTCTCGTCTGAAGCACCTGTCGAAGAAGCATGTTTTGAATGCGCAATCTGCTTTGAGGACATACCCGAAACGGCAGGGATTCGACTTCTTCCTTGTGCTCATGGATTCTGTAGGGATTGTCTAGTAGGACATGTATGTTCAAAGATCGAGGAGGGTAAGTTCCCCGTGTTCTGCCCGTTGTGCATGACCGAATGGGAGAATACGAATCCATCTGGTGAGTAGCACCAGCCCGATTGTGCCATTACAGGCAATCGCTGACGAAGATCGCGAACAGTCGTTTCTGGAGAGATGATCCGACAACTCGGAGTGTCCGAGGTGCAATATACGAACTGGTGCGAGCTCGAAATGGCACATTTCTGCGTGCGGGTATATTGTCCCAGGTGATCTACGCGTAGGCCAACCTCCCTCGTCCCCAGTTGAACTTATAGTGTGGCACAAGGTGCAATCGCTCGGCGTTTGTCGTCAAGGAGGACTATGAAGAATTAGAAGAATTGAGCTGTCCGCTCCCTGAATGCAAGCATACCTGGTGCAAGAACTGTCGGCAAAGCCTGTCAAGCGATGGAGCGAAGCATTCTTGCGACGGAACGGAAGAGCTGGACTTTCTCGTGAGACAAATGGGATGGAAGTACTGTCCGAGTAAGCATGTTTCTTTCCCCACCCTGATATCGGGACTGCGTCACGAGTCGGTGATCTAGAATGCCGGACCCCGGTGCAAAAGGATGGGGGTTGCAACCATATGACGGTGCGTTGAGCGTATCTTTCAATTCGGACACATCGTCGATCATATGTTTTCTATGAAACATCTGTCGCTTAGTGCGTGACTCCGGGATGCAACATCCATTTTTGTTACCGGTGCGGAAAGCAAATCACGAGGTCATCCATCCCGTTCCTTGTGAGGTCTGCTGTGAATTCGCATTTCAAGCAATGTACGCTTTGATACGAGAGGCCCGTCTTGGAGGTTGAAACCCGATGACTTTCGTGTACTCATTTGTAGAATTTATTGTTCAGCCATAGTAGCCTTAGGCTATTGAACAATATTGTAAACCATGGCATCATTAGATTTTCAGCAAAAATTCAAACTGAAATTAGGAAATGTACGGGTTCTACGAATTCGCCTTGAACAATGAATATGTGAGTTCTGGGTTTCTCTGAATGAGATCTTCAGACGACAAGTCCAAAGTAGTCGAGCGCCTGTGGGTGGCTGTTCAGCGGAGTGTTTGCGCATGTTTTGATATTGCCACGTCTGTATACGACTTTTGCGAACAGAGCGTGTCAAGCTCAACTTTGTCTTCCTACCTTTTACCTCTCCTGAACCCCTCCGTACAATGAGCGGGTGTAAGTTCAATTTATCTCTTTGATGGTCTCAAGCTCATATTCTCCTCTTCAAGTTCGGTTTTTGAACCTCGTCCGACCTTTCCTTCCGCTGCTGCCCGAAGTCTCTTCCCCAGACCGCAAGGTGCGTGACCGACAGCCATCAACGACAACCCTGTTGCTCATTCTTCGCCCAGGTACCATTCACCCAAAAGCTATTATGGACTGCGGTTACGCTCCTTATTTTCTTGGTTTGCTCCCAAGTCCCGCTATACGGAATCATGTCCTCCGACTCAGCTGACCCTTTATACTGGATGCGTGTCATACTTGCCTCGAACCGCGGTACCCTCATGGAACTCGGCATCACTCCAATCATCACTAGTGGAATGATCATGCAGCTTTTGGCTGGCGCCAACCTCATTGAAGTCGACTTTAGCTTGAAGGAAGACCGTGCTCTATTTGGTGGTGCACAGAAATGTACGTCTATTCCGTCTCATTGCCAATGCGTTTGCTGAATAAAATCCTAGTGTTCGCTCTCATCATTTCTCTTGGCCAGGCCACTGTCTATGTTCTGACGGGTCTTTATGGGCAACCCAAAGATTTGGGTGCCGGTATTTGCCTGTTGCTTATCATTCAGCTCATCGCGGCCGCTCTTATCGTCATTTTGCTTGATGAACTCCTTCAGAAAGGTTATGGTCTTGGTTCCGGCATCTCCCTTTTCATTGCCACCAACGTCTGCGAAACCATCATTTGGAAGGCATTCTCCCCAACGACCGTCAACACCGGCCGTGGTCCAGAGTTTGAGGGTGCAGTTGTTGCCCTCGTCCACCTCTTGTTCACCTGGAACGATAAAGGACGTGCGCTCCGCGAGGCCTTCTGGCGAGAACGTCTCCCGAACATCATGAACTTGATTGCCACTGCCGTCGTCTTTGCTGTTGTCATTTACCTGCAAGGCTTCCGCATTGAGATCCCTGTCAAGAGTAACCGTTTCCGTGGCCAACGCGGCTCGTATCCTGTCAAACTCTTCTACACGTCCAACATGCCCATCATGCTCCAGTCTGCACTTACTTCTAACGTGTTTATCATCTCTCAAATGCTTGCTTCGCGTTTCCCGTCTAACTTTTTGGTGAAGCTCATTGGTGTGTGGGAGGTCAGTCTTTGCTGTCTAATGCGTCATCGAAGATTCTTAATCACGTGAGTATGTAGCCCGCCGAGGACTCGCCCCAGCTCCGTGCTGTTTCGGGTATCGCCTATTACATTTCCCCGCCGCATACTATGAAAGAAGTCCTCCTTGATCCCCTTCACACCGCTCTCTATATTGCCTTTGTCGTCTCAGCCTGTGCACTCTTTTCTAAGACGTGGATCGAGGTTTCAGGCAGCGGACCTAGGGATATTGCCAAGCAGCTCAAGGATCAGCAGATGGTGAGCATTTATGCAGGAAGTTGACTTATTTTGTTGCTAATGGCGTATGATTTTCCAAGGTCATGGCTGGTCACCGCGAAGGTTCGATGTACAAAGAGCTGAAACGTGTGATCCCCACTGCCGCTGCCTTTGGAGGGGCCATCCTCGGTCTCTTGTCTGTTGCTGCCGATATGATGGGCGCCATTGGTAGTGGAACGGGTATCCTCATGGCAGTTACCATTATCTACAGCTGTGCGTGGTTCCTTTCTCTTGTGGCTTTGTGGTGCACTATTGCTGACATGGGACGTAAAGACTGGGAAATTGGTATCCGAGAGTCTGGTGGACCCGAGATGGCAGCGCTGGGTGACCTATTGTAAAAATGCAAACCCATGTTCTTTCATCTCGACCTGCTTGGCCATTTTTTATAAGATAGGTGAGATAGACGCAGGAAAAGAAATGGAAATGGCATAAAAGAGATTACGATGGACTGAGCTGTGGATTGTCGGGACTTGGGTACTCCGGCATCGGTATGGTACGAATCATGGGAATGCTTGAGTATGTATCTCGAGGAACCTGTTCCTGATAATTGTCAATCCTTCGCGCAGTCATGTACTCGCCCTCTGACAACAGACTTTGCATGTGACTTCGGCGCGTGTTCTCTCATGGGATATCTTATAACTGCAGTCGTCGTGTGGTCACACGCTCGCATATCATTACTTGCTGGCTACTGTCCTGACAGGAAGTTCCTTCCCTGTCATTTATACTTTATAGTAAAGCCAAAACGTCCACAATATTCCATCCTCCTGGGAAACGTAACGACGGTACTCGTCTACATCACGTAGGTTCCCCTCCGTCGTAGGATCTCTCGCTTTCATCTATAGGTTCGGCTACAATTCGTGAATACTTGGCGCATTATAATTGGCTGCCTTGCGGGGCCTGGTGCCGAAGATTTGTTTTTTTTGAGTCTCCACATCGCCCCCGCGATGTCGAACACACCATAGGATGACCCTGACCGGCACGACAAAGAGACGCTTGGTGTGCGGCATGAGGAACTTCGCCTCGATGATGCGCCTCCTGCACTGACGGCTGAAGGTGAGAGACGACTCTGGCGCAAGGTTGACTTACGATTGATGCCAATGTTAAGTCTGATATACCTTCTTTCGTTCATGGATCGCAGTACGTGGGACTGGGTTTACTTGCACACTCTAACTGAGACTGATGGTTTTTCATTGTGATCCACAGGCAGTATTTGTACGTTTTCTCTCACTCGGTGTACTCGGCTTTATTTTAGCATATACACTTTGACCAAGGAAACGCAAAGTTCGAAGGTCTCTTGACAGAGTTCCACCTCACAGGCAACAAATACAACATTCCTCTGGTGAGTTCTTTCTCTCTTTCATATACGGATAGTCGATTGATCCGGTTTGCAGACCAGGTTTTTCATCGTATGTACTTGCGCTCCTGCTTGATCTCGTGCTCCAGTTTTTCACTAGTCGTATTGCTTGCTTGAATGTCCCGCAAACTGAGAGCCATATCGCTGACCTGACTTTGCCAGGTTAATACTCTGCGTTATTTAGTCTGGTATTGAAGGTGTTTCGTCCGATGTGGTTCGTAGATACCCCGAGTTAGTTGGTTTACGATTCTGCCATGGTGTCGCTGAAACTGGACTGTTTCCTGGCGTTGTATCTCAGTGAGTTGTGGACACGCCGGTTATTCGCGCGCTGACGTCGGTGGCACACAGCCTAACATTATGGTACCCAAGGCATATGCTTCAGTATCGCATTGGTCTCTTCTTTGGGGTAGAAACGGTAGCAGGTGAAAGGACATGGTAACTTTTGACATATTTACGCGTCCTATAACATAATTTCAGGCGCCTTTTCTGGCCTCCTCGCGTTTGATATAGCATATATGAATGGAATGGGACATTTGGAGAGCTGGTCATGGATATTCGTGAGTTCCGTTCGGGGGTTGTGATCATGATATTGATGGCCGCCCTAACAGATTATTGAAGGACTGCTGACGGTGGTTGTTGGGTTCATTGCTTTCCTTGGTGCACCCAGAACTCTTTGGGCTATCAATGTTTCATTTCGATGGTTTTATTAATGATCGTCATTTCCCATCGACTACCACCTTCCTGGCACCAGAGGAACGTGCGTACCTTATATGGAGGAAAAGTATGTCGTTCTGCTTTTAGATGCGCATGGACCGACACGTTCTAGAGTATGATAAACGCGATGTGCAGACGATACGCAGCCAAACAAGCGTTCTACCGTTGGAGAAGAAGAGGGTTTTGCCCTTCGACATATGATAGCTGTTTATACTGATTGGCAGATCTATCTGCATCTCCTTATCTACATTCCGACTGTCGTTCCTTGTGCGTAAGTGTTCCACTTTCTTGGTTGGGGGTGCAAGGCTGACATTCTGACGTAGTGTATGGCGTTACCGTTTTCCTTCCGTAAGTCATTTTATTTCTGAATCTCGCGCTGCTCACAAATATGTCTTCTTTACTCGTAGGACCATTATCAAGAAGCTCGTGACCACGATTCTGCTCTATTGTTGGTGATTAATATTGGATCACAGCTTCGACTACACTACTCGGATAAACTCGGGATCTGTTCTGTATTCATCTACCCGGGACTCTTGCTTGTGGTTGGGTACGCCATCAACATATCGGATACCTCAGATGGTGTCAAGTACTTTGGTACCTTCCTGATTGTTATCGGAAGTTACACTGCATTCCCTGGGGGTTGTTGTATGGTATGTATCGGTCTTCTTATTCGAACTGCAACCGCCAACCCCTGAACACGCTCGGAAATAACCTCGCGGGTCAGTATAAACATGCTGTAGGTATGGCGATTCACAATCGGTTTGGGGAACTTTAGTGAAGCCATCGTGTCGAACATTTATCGATCGCAGGATTCGCCACAATTCATCCTTGGACGTGAGTTGTATTACCTCCATTTCCCAGCTTCATGGACACTGTTAGTTTTTTTTTGGAACTCCCCTCCTGTTGTGTGGACGGTCTGGAACTCATGTTCGTCGGCATTGGACTCATTACCGTGCCCATCTTGGCCTTGATGTACAAGCGTATCAACGACGCGAGGGACAAAGCACATCAGGACATGTCGCGCGAGGGAAAGGCTCCAATTGTCGATTCAGGAATTGAGAGACTTGGGTGATCATGCGCCTGATTTCAGATATACGCTGTGATGTGGTGCACGGAGTCACGAGTGACGTGGTCGCCATTTTTTTCGTCTCTCATGGTGTACTACTAAATTACCTGTCTTTTTTTATCTCGATGACAGCCTGCATGTGAACGGTTCGCCGGAAGTTTGATGATACAGGAAGTAACCGGCTGTCATGAGATTTGTTGGTGGCCAGCCAGCATGTTTCTCCAGACTCAAGTGGAAAATACAGTGATTGTGCCTGGCCAGTGTGGTATCGCCGGTCGCAAAAAATATCTGTGTGGTGGCAAGGATTGCTAAGCATATAACGAAGAAGCAATTTATGATGAGTTGCAGAAGAACTTGCCCCGCCACAACAAATTTTGACTGCGACAGGATGCGACAGGCCCAGACTGTCCCAGCCGTTCACGGGCGCCTAGTAGGCCAGTCAACCATTACTGCTGACAGCTTCGCCGACGTCCGCCTGACCCGTTCATCTCATTTCATAATCGGATTGCGGTCTCCCATGATAACACCACTCGGGCCAAGTTGTTAGTCTGGGAAATCTCACCTGACGTGACGGCTATGTGACGTGTCTCGGATGGGAATCTCAAGCGCTTTCGTTTGCCATACCGCGGTATGTAGAGATGGTCCATTCTACCTCCGTTGTTGGAGAGGTCCCCTGACACTGCCAGGTAGCAGTGGGACCAGGCCCCCCGGCACACTGGCTGCTATGCGGTTCGAGTTTCATTCAAAAATGAGAAGCCCGATGTGTGGTTGTTCAAGCATTCCCGCTAGACTCCCAAATTCTGTCCACCATTTCAAAGGGACCACACCTGAGCACATGCCCGCGATATCCGACGCTCTGCGTGCAAATCCAATTGGGTGCAGCAGCCCCGTCCCGGGTATGCAGAAGCATGACATACTATTGTGCGATGTAGTGGGTGTTGAGGCCTCCGACATGAAGCTCACCGCAATGCAAGAAAAGAGGATCTGGCGTCGGATTGACCTGCGTCTTATACCCATCATTACTATCGTATATTTACTGGCGTTCATGGACCGAGGTATGTATTTCCAACGAAACGACTTGCCGGCACGCATTTACCTCATATTCACGTTGAGGAAACATTGGTGCGAGGGGGCCTATCTACCGGTCTTTCTCATTTTTTGAATCGTTCGTTCTTGCAGGGAACGCCAAGCTGGATGGTCTTATGAAACAGCTTGAGCTTACTGGAGACAAGTACAATGCGGCGTTGGTGAGTGACACGGTGAATTGTGGCTTCATAGACCGCTGAAGCACTTTTGTGTAGACAATGTTTATGATTGTAAGTTTCCATAGTCTAATCCCAGCCTGCGACTGTGACCCGCCTTTATTAAGCCATACTGTATCTTTGAATTCCCGTCCAAGTAGGTTTGCTATCCAACGTAAACGCTTCAGCCTCCAATTGATCATCAATGCTTGCCTTTAAGTCTCGTACTCCAATTTATAAGACCTTCGAAGTGAGTGCTAAGTTATCCAGGAGCAGTGTTGGAGGTATGACCTTGACGCATGTTAGATGGATTCCATTGATCATGGTTAGCATAACAAGAGTTTTAAGTCCAGTGCAGAGCTCACCCTTGGTAATAGGTCCTATGGGGCATCTCAATGTGAATATAAAATCACCTTGCTTGGTTTAACATATGACTCATTCATCCATCGTCCACAGGACACTCATGGGTTTTGTCAAGACGTGAGTCAAGTTATTGCATTTAGTGGTCTGCGCCGATCGTCCGGCAGGTACCCTCAACTTGTAGGGTTGCGTGTATGCCTCGGAGTGGCAGAAGCCGGCTTTTATCCAGGAGTCGCGTACTAGTACGTTGCGTGGCGTCATCTGCTTTTAGTTTCGTACTCTTGAATCTCATCCTTTGCAGCTTCACGATGTGGTACCCCAGGTTCATGTACCAATATCGCATTGCGCTCTTTTCTGGGGCAGCCACTTTGGCCGGTTGTTTACCTGCCCGGTTTATTGTTTATGGCGTGCTAAAGTGTTGCTAGGCGCATTCTCGGGATTGTTGGCATATGCAATCAACTTCATGAATGGTGACGGTGGTCTCGAAGGGTGGTCTTGGATATTTGTACGCCTTCCTTCTGAGCCGACATGTTCTTTTGATGTGAGATTATGATAACTACAGATATTGGAGGGTCTCGTAACCGTGGCAGTGGCACTGATTGCGGCCCTTGGTGAGCTCGACAACCGCTCCGTATATTCAGTGAACGCATATTGGTATTACACCAGTCTTGGTCGACTATCCGTCCACCGCCAAGTTCTTGACGGAGAAGGAACGTTTGTTCATTACCCAAAAACGGGGTGAGCATCAAATTAGCTTTGATGTTCACCTAATGTATCCCGCACAGTGCAACACGCTGCGCAAGACGAAGGGCACAATGTTTCGCAACAGGTTTGGGCGGCATGCACCGATTGGCAGGTGTGGGCATTATCTATCATCGAGCTATCCCTCGTCGCACCTTGTGGGTATTTCGGCTATGCATGTGACTTGTAGTGATCTATCCCTTCAGTGTATGGCATCACGTACTTTTTGCCGTGAGTGTTGACTTGGATGATGATGGCGATCGCTGACACAATCACAGGACCATCATTCACACGTAGCTTCCCTCCTCACTAACCTAACGTGCCTGGCTGAAGATCCTATAGTTTTGGGTATAGTACCTCAATCAGTCAACTGCTCACAGTTCCGCCGTACATGTTTGCCAGTGAGTGACAATCAAATTCAGGCGCGATTCTTATGTTCATATGTCTTGCGTAGCTGTAGTCCTGTTAACATTCGCGCACCTTTCGGACAAGCTTCAAGTCCGCTCTCCATTCGTATTCGCTTCCCAATTGATCGCACTAGTGGGATATGTTATCAATATGTCGAGTTCCCCATCCAGAGTCAAGTATTTTGGAACTTTTCTGTGCGTCGTTGGGAGCTACGCTGGCTTTCCCGGATCAATCAGCTGGTGCGTGAGCCTAGGCACACATCATATCAAGAAACTCTGAGGATGAGATGACAGGTTAGCAAACAATCTTGGGGGACGATATAAACGTTCTGTAGGCATGGCGATACAGATTGGTATGGGAAACCTGGGCGGAGCAATCGCCTGCAACATTTATCGCACTCAGGACGAGCCGCGTTATCTGCTTGGACGTACGCTGATCGTCTTCCGCCTCGTTTTCCGCACGAGCTAACTGGTTTTCTACATCAGATGGCTTGGAGTGTCATGTTCCTCAGCTTGGGACTCGTGACGGTGCCTTTGACAGTCCTTGCATATAAACGCATCAACACAAAGAGAGATCTTGCCATATCGAAAAAGCAAGATGGTCAGAATGAGGAAGATGCACCCATTGGGGATCGAAGTGCGAGTTTTAGGTACACGGTGTGAGGACATCGTTCCACATAATACTGAAATGATAACGCGCATGGGTAGCCGTAGCTTTACAAACAAGAAAAGAAATATTATCATCCGCATCAATTAGGCAAGGTGGCATTGCTCCACGTATGGTCCGAAGTTCGTATGCATTCAAGTTAACGAATATAATCCACTGGGACTATGTACTAGTGGGGGTTCGGCAGTATACACGGCTTTCATTGCCTTCCAGTTCCCCATAGCTAGGCGGTACGCCACATAAGTACTTGCATTGGTTTTCATTCAACAGTGTAATCGAAAGTCAGCAAGCCATTCACTACCTCAAGTATCTCCTCTTCTCTGATGTAATCGCACACCAACTTACTAGTACAGGCACTCGGTATGTTGCCAGCACTCAATCCAACTCGGGCGTTATCTTGTACTGACCAGTGGTAGAGTCAAAGGTAAGGATCCAAACAGTATCTTTGGCCAGGTTGGAGAGGTCCTGATCAAAAATGGCCGTGACGGGAATCGGTGTCCTGAGAATCTTCGCATCGTCATACTGATCTGTGATGTAGCCGCGTAGAACGCTGCTGAGCCGTGTTTCAATACTCCCCTGAGGTCTGTAGTTAGCAGGTCAGTAACCTAACGTCCTATTCGGATGAAGGAATGAGGTGACGCACGGGAAGTCACCGGGGTTCCAATAATACATGGGTGTAATTGGTAGGTTTGGGTCCACCTGGCCGAAGCCTACCGTATGCTCAGTGGCGTACCGACCTGGTGATCAGATCAGAACTAACCGAAAGCAATGTCTTCACCATTCGGGTTAGTTGTGTCGTTTATCGCCGTTGCGAGGTCGGGGGATCCAATTGCGGGGTTCTGCATCTATTAATCGATGTCGCGAATAGGGATGCCTGACAACCTACAGTGAACCGAAATCTGCCTGTATTGTCCTGAAACAAATTGGTCTTTTCTGAAGGCTACATAATGCGGTTAGCGTGGAAGTAACCTACTGACTTTTATGCCACTCACATCAAGAACCTGAGAGGCAGCGAAATCGACAATGATGTCATTAAATAACGGCCCAGGTTTAATGAATCCCGGTCTAGAAACATGGTATGGTGTTTGACACGTCGTTCGATACAGACGGGTCACTCACTGGTTGCAGTATGTGACGGACACCTGTGATACACCTCGAGGTGGGGTTCGTAAGTAAGTAAGTGGTTATTTTAATAGCCGCTCTACCGTCGGATTGGAACTCGGACGAGCTGGAGGACGAGAATGATCAACAAGAAGCTACGATATGGAAGTATCCTGAGGCTTACCGCCAAACTACCGGAAACCTTATCTCGGCAGGGAGGGGTTGGTCAAAAACGAGTACGAGAGTAGCGAACTTTCCGAGATTATCGCTGTTTTAAAAGATAGAGGGATCAGACTTGTTGAAAATGAAGGGAACCAGTACTCACGATTTGAAAGTCAATGACCTGGTGTAGATTGCGTCAGACATTTTTAAAGTTGATAGGTGTGCGTGCAAAAGTTTGGATCGCTTCACGCTGTGAAGAATTCAGAATCAGCTAGCCCTTCTTATAGGACCTCTTTGCTCGGCTCATAATCGGGTCATTCAGATCGTGCACACTTAAGACAGGAAGAATTGAGGGTATGGATGTCAACTCGAGCCAAGGCTTGACATAACCTACGTTTCAACTCCATTTAGAAAGCAAGAATTGGGAACCAAAACCCAAAGTTGGTGTGCCCTTCACCTTTCATACTCCTATTTCGTGATCGATACCCATCACAAGTACTCGGATCTCTCCACATCTTTTTCGCTATTGGTCAGTGAACGCGCTTCTCGAATCCCACCCTGCCCTATACTTGATATAGGAGTACAGTGGCTCTTAATTTCCGCCGCTCAGGTCCGTATGGCGAGGAGTTCTGGAACCGAGTTAGTGTGTCCAAATATGAGTAGGTTTACTTAATTCTTGATTACTATTTTCACAAGGAGTAGTTGCCCGATGTAGCGGAAGATAACTGATGCGGTCACATGAGAGCTTTTTCCTGCGAGACTAGGCAGATTTAGGGATCACACATTACGCCCTTACTGGTCGGCGTGAGGGGAGTGAATGCCAAGGAAGCTCTTCTTGAGCCACCAAGCTCGGAGACGAGGTATGATATTATCCTTCTAGCAAACATTCGAGCGTGATGATCAAAAGACGACGAGCACAGAAAGGAATGTTCCGGTAGGTCAGAATTTCAGTTGCCAGGTGGCCTAGGGCATGGGCTGCGACACCCATCATTTCCTTACCAGCTCGAGACCCGGTATTTTTAACAGTCAGAGCATTACGCCAACCCGGACCCGGTAACAAAGACCACAACATTATTGTCTCATGTTTGCATCCCCTGTATCCGTGCAATTGATCAGATGAACGGCGTTTCATGTTTGATCTCAGTGCAATTTCTCGATTAAAACTTACTGTTCGGTCCCAGAAGGTGAAGATATCTCTGATAGATGCAAATGAAAGATAGCCCTGAATCTGTTCGGCTGCATCCACAATCCATCGCATCACCCTTGATTACACGTCAATATGTCCACCGTGAGACCAAGCAAAATCGAGAATGATCACAATCTCACCTCATGGTCTTCTAACGGGCCGAAAACGAATGACAAAATGGACACTTCGCCTGGCCCTCGCATTCGCATAATGTTGGTGGATATCTGCATGGTACATACTCCCCATATGTGATGCTGTGATGCGCAAAATGCGCAAAATGGGATTGTATTCATGCGCAACCTACGCCGACGAAAAGTAGACGAACCAGACGCAACGTTGCGCTAGGGCGGTCTGGTCGGCGGTTGTGGCCCCCCTGAGCAGTGTCGGGGTCCTGGCGCAGTAGCTGGCGTCCTCGTAGGTAGCGCGTGTCCACATACTACCACCACCGCACCTGCGGGTGTTGGGTTAGCCTTTCCCTTGCCCCTTCCTAAGGTATGGAGGCTTTGTCGACATAGGTGACTGCAGTAGTAGGGTGATTCATCATCGTTTGGGGTAGAGAAAGCGGGAGTGAAATAGATGCTCACTTTTGACCGGGGTATCTCTGAAGTTCCAAGTTGAACAGCTTGCGAAACCACATCTGACAAATGTGATAAGTCGAATTTACATCGCTCCTGTTCCCAGTCCGTAGCAGCTTCTTAAATTGTGTGTTGATCACCGCGACCCCCAGTGCCCCACCGGAGCCTCGCGTCCCACATGCACTCTGTTGTCATACGAGATGCATACTCAAACTCCACGTTCATCCCTTGTGGAGAGGATATCACCGGTCTTGTCGAGCAAGGGAAGAAAAAGAGGCTGTGGCGAGTCGGAGGGCCAGATATGGCTAAAATGGACTAGGATTGACTCGAATGCGAAATGGTAACTCAGCATATCTAAAACGACGGAAAAGTGAGGACAAAAAAGGTATACATAATCGAGCACACATGCGCTCATCGGCCAAAATGTCAGCAGATGCTCATGGGAGCGATCGAGGTTTGGCATGGAAGTTGGGTCGTTAACACGGGGTCACTCTCAACGCTCCCCTCAAGCGTGCGGCTGCTCATGCACAAGTATAAGTCGTGCGTACTCAATTTCATTGTCACACATACCTTGCCAAGGGAGGAGTACGAAGGTTAAGGAGCGATCTCACAGCCCTGCACGACACAATTGTGCTGAAATTTATGAGGGTCAGTCAGTCTTTGTGGTCCGGCTGTGATGGAAGCCACGGGGTACCTCGCAGTCATTGCTATCACAGCGTTGTCAGCTGGATCAGGCCCGCGTCACCACGAATCACGGACTTACCAAAGTTCCCAGTTATCCCCACCATAGCTAGTATGCGTTGGATTATGGAAGCCATAGAAGGAGGGCAATCGTACCTGCAGGACCAATAAAAGAAAAAATCTACCGACGGAAATGAGCATACAACACGGAATAGGGCGTGCAGAGGCAGACCGTTGGTAGAATATATGTCGTACCCGCTACAGCGAAATACAGTAAACCTTGTGATTGCAGACGTTCCCTCAAAGGCGATCTAGACGGTTGTTTTGATAGCTTGATGATGGACAAGACAAGTACAAAGAGATCATAGGACATGGCTTTAACGCGTCAGATACCACGTTGAACGCGATGACATGTCTTACTGTACACGAAGACTGCTCCGCTGACTGCTGGATGTATAATGTAAACAACACAGGCTCCATTTGACCCGGAAGCCTTAACATTCACTGCGTCTATTTGAAGGTTTTGGCATGTTAGTAAAGGATGTCAAACTGAAGATAAACTCTTACCTAGCGCGAGTATGGTCCATTGACCAATAGCAAGAATCGAGAGCAGGAGACGCACCAGACGGGAGGTCTTCCAGATCACCCATCTATACTCCTCATAAAATGCGAATCAGCTAACATATAGCATGCCCCGAACTCACGTGCGAATCATAAGATTCATTGAGGAAGCACCTATGGCGATGCTCCCTGATATCTAACGTGGAACGAGTCGTCAACAAAAATTGTACTAATAGGCGAGCAGAGCAGCGTCTCACTGCCATCCAGATAGCCCCAGCTGAGAGGGATAAGCCACGTGGAGCATCAGTGATTTAGATTTCACACTGACATTGACAAGGAAAAGGTTCTGACAATGGGCTCATCCAAACAGCACTGTAGCGAAAATCGAAGATTTTGCACCTTATCAAAACCAAGCCACTCACAGTAAAGAAAGTGTGGTCAGAAGAGATAACCTTCCAAGCAAATATGGGACCTACGGGAGAGTCACTGATGTCACGATGATGAATAAAGACAGGATCACTTACAAGTGGCAAACTTAAGGGTAAACGCCGACAAAGGACGGCGTATTCCAAATCAAAGGACTGCAGGTATTCCCAGCTAGACAATGATTCTGTCAAGCACACTTAACTGCCTATCTGCCGAGATGTAAACATACCCATGCACGCCCAACAGCAAAAATATAGTATTCAAGTAAACAACGGCAAGGCAAGATTCTACCGTTGGGTCCTGTGGGTGATCCATCATTCAAATAACCAACGTCCGAGAAGTTCACTGGAGTAGTGCGAGGGAAGAGGTTCAGGTTGGTCAGAAAAACGCACAGCTACTATTTATCATCGATGGTCACACACCTTCAGGGTCATGTGAGTTGACCTGAGCATCAACATTCGTTATAAAATATCACAGCATCACGGGGAAACCTCTGAGCCTGATCTAATTGAAGATTAAATAAGTATGTGCTGAGTCGATTGTGGTCAGGGTCAACATCTGCCCTTTGACTCAGGTTGAACACCTAGGGCCACAGTCGCCTGCATGTACATTTGAGCCGATGGTCGGATTCGAACTCAAAACAGAGACGAAACACGCACTCTTGGACTTTCATGCGTGTGCTCAGCACTGCTACGCGAAACCATGTTTGACATAGCCAATGGGCCTTCATCCAAATTCAGGGTGGGAATGCAGGCGGGTTTGAGTCGAACGTGCCGATGATCGGGTGTCATTGGCGAGGATGGCAACTGGGAATGAGCATTGTAAGACTTGATAGAGTGAAAGTTACACTGGAAAGTTTTCGCCAGGTGGCTCAAGTGTTTCCCTTTACCTTCGTAGTGGGACTCCGCAGGCATGATGTCAAGTTGGAGGAAACAAAGGTGTCCTGAGCGCACAGATGATCAAGTATTGATGTTATTGACGTTGACGAATCCACCAGAGCTGACGGTTGTTAACGTTCGAGCTCAAGTACATATCCCATCACGTGCACTCTGTGTGAAACTGTTGCAGTCCTACAACTGCGTACTACTCATTTTTCTATTCCAACCTCATCTTCGTCAATTATCCATCGACCTCATGACGCCGATCATTACCTACTGTAAGTGATTCCGGGAACAAGCCTCACATGCCCACACAATGGCACTCTTGGTTTCTTGCACGGAAACCCATGTTCGCGGTTCTGCGGCCAGCATGTCCCGGTCCAGACAGATACACCACCCCTCCAATATTTCACCAGTTATCCCATCAAGCGATGGAGAGGTCAACACCCTCTTCGCGCTTATGAACGACATCTACCAAGGGATCCTCCAGTACCGCATCCGCGCGACTATTGCGGATGGGATGGTCTCCGGTTGATGGGTTGGACTCGTCTGGAACAGAGACGAAGCTCGACCAAGGACGAAGGTCAAGGAACTGACGCCACTCGGGGCTCCAGAGACTCCAAAACAAGGTTGATCGACACCCTCTACGCCGCATCTCGGTCTGAGGTCAGTCTGTTGCGGAAGAGGATGTATGGGGTATAATACACAGTTTAACTTACCAAGAACGAATGCCAGACAGCAACCTTTCGATGGCCGGAGCGAGGTGCAGCCAGTCAGGTAGGACGCGTTGATCTGAGCAAAAGTTGTCGTTGCCTGCTGTAGGACATGAGCCAGGAAAAACGGATTTGAAAGGTCACTGGTGAAAACCCAGTGGGCGAGTAGTCAATATTTCAATCCCCAGGAACCACAGGTATAGTTTGTCGTGATCAATTGACGGCCATATGTAGTTCTTCGAATTCAACTTCCGTTACCTGGTATTTCCCACGAATTCTTACTTTGCATCGCTGTCAACCTGGGTTCAGGAAATTGCCACCCACCTTGGTCAGGCTTTCCCTAGAGTCCCTACTAGGTCCGACACATGCAGTTGGCATGTTTGATAGGTCGCCTTGTCTGGCTTATCCGATGGTACAAAAAGTTGAGAGCGCCGAGGTCCAAAAGCAGGACGCTATGATGGACGCATATATATGAGCATGAAAAAAGAACTTGGTACACACGTGTACGAATCACAGGTGATCTTGCATTGACTAGTGCAGCGGGTTGGGGACGAGGGTTCGATGGAAGCGAGGTATTTTGGTGAACTAGAAGAGAAGAAATGGACTCGGACGCTAGCGGACGCCGGATAGGCTCGTTCAACTTTGACTACATAAACTGGAGATGTCTTCTCCTGCATATTTTCCAAGTTTCTTATCAACCACCCAAATTTGCTTCATCCCTTCGTCGCCAGCAAATCGCAAGACGATTCCACTCACTCCTTCTGGACTTGTTCACTGCCAATGTTCAGTGATTACTCTGACCAGTGGTACGGTGACGGCCCCGTTTCATCAACTATGAGACTGAATCTTAACGGCCGCTGACACCGATTGTCGCGTCACGATCTGTCATCATCAAAGTTTCTCGTCACGCGGGTGCAATGGTATGTAGTGCAGCGTGTCCGTGGAATGCAGACTTTTTAAAACCGCTCAAAACATCACTTTACTATCTTCTACAGGCTCGAAAAAAACAACAGAGATGGTCTTTTATGTACTCTAGCCTAGGACGAAATATTCGAGAGCCGTTTAGATGGTGATATTGCTTCCGCATCTTCCTTTCATCCAATTGGTCCTTTTCAGTTGCCAGAGGGGATGAACGGGAAGAGTGTGTGCAAAAATGTGAATCTAGATTTGTGGACTGCACTCATCAGACCCTGGTTCAGATTGGCCACTGTAACAGTGACTTGTTTGTGCGTTGGTCCGCTGTAACTGGGTATGTTGATACAGTCAACTCTGTAATAATCCATACAGGGTATAACCCATACTCTGTAGTAGCCCATGCATTTTGTGGTATCCCAAGTTGGTATGCAGGAATTTAGGTCCCATAACCCATATCTCTGCTGTACCACATAACCCATACATTTTTGGAGGTCATAACCCATACATCAGCATGGGAATTATGCTCTATGAGGAAGTTCCATCATGT
>JBBPOF010000582.1:0-20639 GCA_038091315.1 Porphyrellus cyaneotinctus | reverse complement strand
TGAAGAACATGGCATATGGTAGACTTGCATGGGCCAGTGTTCAAAGTAATTTCATAAAGGAAAGACCAAAAGAGAAGAAAGACATCATATTAAAGTAGAAATAAATTTTATAGGGGAGGATGGAATAACAACTGTTCCAATGAGTGATCATTTTGAAATGGCTGCCATTTCATCAAATCCTATTCAAATCTCTTGACCCTTAGTGCTATAGTGAGCCAATAGTTTGTGCTATATTCCATACACTAACTTAATGGCAGTCCAGGTTAGGGTTGTTGAGGGTTATTAGCTTTAGAGGAAAACATGCAAACATTGGGACAGTTGTTTGAGCCACTGTATAGGGTTGCCTCGGAGGGTGTTTGGAGTGGGGCAGTGCAAGGGTATGGGTGGCTTTCAGCAGGGCCTCCGTCTTGGTGTCATTGAGGGCCCAATCTAGGCCATGCATAGTATGCCATGCCTGCATGCTGCTTATGTAGTTGGTGATAGCACTGTCTGAGTAGGACCCTGCAAGCATGGAGATGAAGGCAGATATGATGGAGCTGTTTGTGGATGTGTGATCCGATTCGAATGCTCCTACTGTCGCAGAATACATGGAATTCTCATGTGTGGGCTGACAGCACTAAGGAAACATATAGTACTGGGCTCCTAGGAGAAATAACTGCATAAATGCAGGAGATGTCATCTTCAGAGAGCATGGACTTGGATTCTATTGGGGAGCAGCAGCAGATTGGGGTCCAAAGACGTAAGCAGTCTTTGGCTCTGCAGGTTGGGCACAGGGAAGAGGGGATGAGGATTGAATTAGAAGAGGAGGGACCTGGGTTTAGCCTGGTTAGATTATACCACTTGGATGGGGAAGTTGGGTGCAAAATGTGCATACCAGATTTGTGGTGCTTGGAAGATGGTCTAGCAAGTGTGAGGGAATTGGGGGGCAGGTGGGGGTTGAACTGTAGCTTGTGAGATGATGGGCTTCAGGAGTATGAATGGGGATGTGGAGTTTTGGAAACTGGTGGGGTATTTGATGATGAATGGGGTGAGATCGGGGGGGAGGGGCAACCTTGGGAGGAGAAGGTTCAATTTGCTTGGGATATAGCAGGTGGTGACCTTGCTGTCAGTGTTCTATAGAATGTCATGTACTCTTTTGAAGATGTTGTTGATGCCAGTTCCTGCTCCGACCGTTTGCCCACGCCTGGACCACTCTGATGTTGTCTCTGTAAACTTGGAAATGAATGTTGGTGGCTCCAGCATTGACAAGGCAGTGGATGAGAAGTTCAAATCCCACACTTTTGGCCCAACCAATGTCTCGGTCATCAGACTGCCAGCCAGGGCGGAGTTTCCATGCCTGCCATCTTTCACTGATGACCACACCAATACCGATGCCTGAGCTAGCATCAGAGAAGGCACAAAAGTCAGGGACTGGACATAGCCCAGGTATGGGGATGCATGGGAGGGGTGAGGCTGATAGCATGTGAATCCACTATCTTATATCCTGTGGGGTGGCATGTGGGGGGGAGGGGGTGCATGGCATGAATGGTTTGTCACTATAGGTTCCCAGCATGGATTCCATATTGGTGATGTATGTGTGCTGTGCTGGGAAGATAAGTGAGGCATGAAGTAATTTTTCATGGAGTTTTTGGACTTCTGGGAGAGTGAGCTCGCCTGCTCTCCCATTCGTCCAGGGCCACCAGGTACTTTATTTGCTTGGCCTCAGTTAATGTAACAGTTTGTGCTTTGAGGTCCCAGGATAAACCAATAAAAGTGGGGAAGGAAGAGAAGGGAATGTCTTTTGATGCTTCCCATGGGATGCCAAGATCATTGGTTACCCAGTTAATGTCATTGAGATTGTAACTGAAAGCAAGGTCATGGTTGGATCTCGGAGAGGAACAAGATAAGTCTTTGATGGGGAAGGAGAAGTCCTCATCAGACTCCTCTGTGTCTCCATTGGGTAGTGATCCACCTGAAAACCATGTACAGCCACCCCTGGTGGTGCAGCCTTTTCCTTCAGTGACTGAGTTGGCAAGTGCAATGCACATGTTATTGTAAGCTATAATGTGCTGGCATCAGATGCAGAAAAATATATGGTCATCTACCCATCTCGCAATGGGGCCAATGCCTGCATATCTTAGGATGTCAACCCCTGCTTCACCAATCAAGCCATACACACCCCCAGATGGGGAGAACCTAAAACATAGGGAGGTGTCAACAGCAAAGTCATCATCTGCCAGACATACTACTAACAAGGCCCATTGGGAAGGGTGGGAGGGTACAGTATGGTATGCTTCCACCACGTCTCTTACTGCTGCCTCCGAGCCTGGGGGTAGACAGGAGATGAGGAGGGAGACAATGCAAAAGGTGCCATAGTGGGTGGGAAAAAGTGAAGGGTCTACTCTGGCATTAACAGTGGAATGTGAGTTAGAGGGTTTGTATGGAAAGGACAGGTTCTGCACAAGGCAGAATTTACCAGGCTTGCCAGGCTTCAGGACAAGGGATAAGGGTGCAGTTTGGAAAGGACCAAGGGCATCCTCAATGGATTTTCTGCTGTGCAGACCTATGTAGTGACCTTTTTGGATTTCTTTATTTATGATTTCTTTGAATATGTTGGCATATGCCTGTGTGGAGGAATTATTGGGGGATGTAAATGAGGTAGATGGATTTGATAGGCTGACAGTGAATCCAAAACACAGGCCATCAATTATGGATGGGTATCTAGATATGAGACCGGAGATGGACAACCACTGCTCCCATGCATTGGGAATGTACAGGGTGAGAGCTTTAAGACTTCTGTGCTTTAGGGCAGATCTGAGCTCCATGGTTGGAGTCACCGCATCCTGAGCATTTGTGTAAGGTGGAGGTGTGTGTAAGGTTGCATCCGAAGGGGCGCTGCCAGTCTGTGCATACTGGCTTCTCTTTGGGGTTGACCAGGATTCCATCTGAGTCCTTCAAGCATCTTGCTGGGGATCCATCCCAAAGGTCGTCCTTGTTGCAGTTTCACACATCATGCGGGAATCGCCCCAAACATTTGGGACAGGCGGATTTACCCCCTTTGCTCTGGTGCCCTAAGTCTTGGATTTGGGGGTGCAGGGATGTGGGGGTGAGGTTGGTGGATCCCGAAACTGCTGAGGTGGGGGTGAACAGCCCTGAGAGCACTAAGTCCATGAGGTGCCTGGTGACTGGGAATGTGGGTTATGGTTTGACCTGCAGTACTCACGGTGGTGGTTGTCACATGAGCGACATCTGCCATCATGGTGGCACAAGTGTCCTTGGGAGGTTCCCCTCTGTGAAGAAGGTCTAGCATTTGGCTAGAGCGATGTTGCATGATACAAGTGTGAAGGTATGTGGGAGTAGGGAAGCAGCCATGACATGTGCATGGGGGACGGGCACAAAACAGAGAAAATGGGAATATGGGAGCCAGGGAACAGGGGAGTAGGGGAGCAAGGAAGTAAGGGAGCAGGGGAAGCAAGGGAGTAAGGGTGCGTGTGCTGAAAAAGTGGTAGGTGGCTGGGGTTGGGAAAAGATGGTATTAGTGGATAAGTATTAGCTGGAGAGGGTGAGGCTTACGAATGGATGTGCTGATTCTCTAATGTGTGGATCTCATCACCGATGGCACTTATTAGGTGGTGGTTGATGATTGAGATGTCGTATCCCCTGTTCGCCTTAAGTTTGCGATGCCATTTTTGCCTGACCCACGAGGCATAGGTGAGAATGGTCTTCTCCCCAAGAGGCTGCTGGATAACTGGGTGGATTTCGAGATACCAGAAGAATTTGGCCAGAGCATCCACATTTGCTGTTGGCCACTCAGCTAGCTTGGCATGTTTGAGGAAGCAATTCTTCACTTGCAGAAACTTGGATAGAGAGAGATCATGATCAGAGAGTGCATTTCTGGAGGCACAGACAGATGCAATGAAATGCACAGTGAGGTGGTCGTCCACTTTGGAGATGCCAAAGGTGTCATCTGCCTGCAATTTGTTGTGATAGTGGGCAGTGTCCAAGCGACCCAAAAGAGAGAAGTACCATAATTCTATGTAGTTGAAGGAGCTGAGCTTCTGCAGTGCATACTGAGAAGGGGGTAGGGAAAGAATGTTGGGGGCAGATGAACCAGGCATACACAAATTCATCTTGGGTTTCTTCTTCTCGGCTTCAATGCGCTCATGATCTGCCTCCTCAGTGACCACTAGGTCTTCTTGTTCTCTCTGAAGATGATGCTCTTCCTCAGCTTCCTGAGCAAGCCTGGCTTCTTCCTCACTCTGGGCGTTCCATGCATCCATCCTGGTACTTCTTTCAGCCTGCCAGGAAGCTATGAGACGCTCTACAACCTGGTCTTCATTTTCATTGTGGCCTAGCTGCAAATCCTCCTGAATGACAGCAAACTCTTCACCCTGAAAGTTGGGAATTTCTTCATGATTGGGGTCTGCCATGCAGTGCGCACTGTGAGGTGAGGAGAGGATTGATGGGGGAGAACTGAGGAATGGGAGCTAAGGAGCATAGAACTGTGAGAGGGGCATGCAGTGGGTGAAAATGACAAGGAGTGCAGCTCCAGGTATGTCTGCCACAGGGGGGACGTGGTAGATGAGAAAGAGCAGTGATTGTTACAACTGCCTTGGATAAAGACAGAAGTAGACTTTTGAGGTGTAGCACAAAGCGTCGATGGTTTGTGCAAGGCGAGGTCAAAGGTTCAGAGGATAAGTCCAACAACCGTGGACTTAGGTCAAGGGTTCAAGAGACGTCCACTTGAAGGGGAGCAACGGAGGAATGGGCAAGTGCTACTATTCAAGGTAGGAGAAAGTAGGTCAAGCTTGGGAAAATATATGAGGTGGAGGTGGCAACTATATACTAGAACAAGAGGGTTAAGGGCAGGCATAGAAGTATGATGACCAAGTGTAAAAGAATATGATGGAATACGATGGAAGGAGGTGATGACGAAGCAAGTGGAGTACAACGTAATGGGGATGAGTCATCGCAGAAGAAAAGAAAAGAGTCTGTAAAAGGGTTTAGCTAAGTCAAGGAAAAGGAAAAGAAAAGGGCATATCATAACATTACCCCCTGTTCATGGTGAGTGTCCCATCACTCATTGTTAAAAGTAGAACTCTGTCCAATGGATTCACCGGTTAGGTTAGACATGGCTTCATCGTCATAGTCATTGTAAGAGTTGGATGGAGAGCGAGTCGTGAGGGAGGACTCAGTGGACAAGGACAATGTTGTGGATAAAGGAGCGGGGAAATATCCCAGGGAGGACATAGGGCCAGGAAAAGTGGACCATCCAGGTTCAGCCACTATGGAGGAAAGGTCATCCTCAACAGGAGGAGCAGGGTTGGTAGCCAAAGTAGATCCTAAAGACGACTGAGAAGAGATTGAGGAAGAAGTGGAAGTAGATGGGGGTCGGGTGCGAGTGTGAGGGCGGCTAGGGCAATTATTCTGATAGTGGCCTAGGGCCCATCAGTGGCATCTGGGGCATTCATAGAGATGATAGTCTCTTTTCATATGACTCAGACGATGGCAGAGGTGACAAGTGTCACCATAGCGAGGGTGAGACATGGGAAGGATGGGATCGTCTTGTGTTCACATAAGTTCCGTGATAGTGCGGGTATGGAGAGGAGAAGGATAGGGAGTCTGTCATCCAGCTGGAATAAGGCGGATGGATCTGGAGGAGGAGGAGCTATGGGTCGAGGCATGAGAGGATGGTCTAGGGATAGGGGGAGGCACAGGGAGCGGAATGGGGACACGAGAGGGGACAGTGGTACGGTTATGATCGGTGCGAAGAGTGGAGTCAATGTCAATGGATAAGTCAAGCATGCCCAACTGTATGAGGGCAGAGAGGAGAAGGGAGATAAGCTCGTCGACATTGATATGTGCAAGATGATTGGTGGCAGAGAGGTGAGCATTGGTGGAGTGGTTGTTATGTAGGTGCATGGGAGTATTGGACAAACTGGTGAAGGAAGACGGTGCAGTTGAACACCCGGTGGAGGAAGTCTAACAGAGAATGGAGGTCTAGGTGTCATTCAGTGACAAGGGATAGGCGGGAGTCAGTGAGGAGTAGTTCCAAGATGTTCAGATTGTCAGGTATGTGTTCTAGGGTATGGTGGGCAGCGGGAGGGAGAGTGATGGAGGGAATGCGTGGTTGAATGGCCATGATGTGAGTGGGGAACTTTTTTTTTTCTAGGTGCAGGTGTTGTGGGGGAAAGTTCTGGGATGTGCCCATTTATAAGCATTCAGGAGTGTCTTGGAATGGTCCAAATCGGACTCAGGAACCCATGAGTCTTCTTCAGCTATGTATCCTTCCCATTGGATCAAGAAGGAGCGGCGTTTTAATGTTCCATGGTGGCATAAGATCTTTTCTATTTCAAATTCTTCTTCCCCATTAACGAGGTCAGGTGGTGGTTTCGGATGGTTCAGACCGTGAACAGAGTTTTCACGATAGGGAGATAAGAGAAAAGTGTGAAACATGGGGTGGATCTTCCATGTTTGTGGGAGTCGGAGTCTATAGGATAAGGGGAATAGGACATCTGTGATAGTGAAAGGGCCTTCTCTTTTAGGTGCAAACTTTGGAGAGGAGAGATCATGTTTCAGATTGCGGACTTCTAGCCAAACCTTCTCTCCTTTCTGGAAAGGTTTGAACTTAGAGTGGATGAGGGAAGCCATCATTTGGTGGGCGAGTTCATGGGCAGCCAAGGTTTCATCTCAGGCTACAGAGAGGGCTTTGAGTTGTGTTTCTATGGCAGGAACAGAGGATTCGAGCTTGTATGAGCATGGTCAGAAGGTTTGAATGGCAGGTTCCAAATTGATGCAGGAGAGGCAGGCGGCAGCAGCAAGGTGGGAGTCTCCAGGGGAGTCGTTGGTGACAGAGTATTTTACATATTTGATGGAGGGAGATGACAGAGTCCCAAGTGTAGTAGAGGATGTTGAGGGGAGAGTCAACTTCTGACTGGCATTCAATCGGACAAGGATAGGCTGCAATTGGAGAGGAGGAGCTCAAGGGGGTTCGAGGTAGTCAGGAATAAGTCCACGAGTGGTGGCAGGAGGAGCAGTGAAGGAAGAGAGATGGGTGCGAGTGGCATTGATGGGTGGAGTTTCCAAGGGCGTTTGTAGGACTAGGGAGCAACTTCTAGGGAAATGACATATATTCTGTGTGGTCAAGGAAGTCCAGAGGCAGGGATGTCATGGATGCAACATGGGGATAGGGTAGATAGGACCAGTCAAGGAAGTGTGGCACCAGGAGTGATTTGTTTCTGGAATAAGTAGAGGTTCTGGTGGACGTTGTGAGGTGGAGATCGTCCAGGAGGGTGGTGAATCTTTGGAGATCAGGGGATCAGCAATGGGGAAATTTGAGGGTCGAGGGCAAGCATCGTGTCTAGGGGCTGTTCTAGGACATGGTCCTCAGACATGCAGCAAATGTGATGCTAGTAGAAGAGCAGGAGGTGCAGGCAGAGGGAGTCAGATGATTATTCGAGTGAGTGTGGATGGACATCGGAGGGGTATTCGATCCTAGGTACAAGGGGGCACTCACAAAGAGGCTGCACACCTTATTGTTTGTCAGAGGCAGAAGTAGATAGTGTCGGTGTTGAAAGGGTAGGTCACATTTGGGGCTTCTCAGGAGGAAGGTTTTGGGTGAGAGTACTAGTTAGTGTGGAGGGACAGTGGGTTTCGAGGTGGTCATTTCAGTGTCAGGATACAAGGGTGCTAGTGGAGACTGAGGGTGGTGGTAGTTTTCTTCAAGGATCAATGATGTTTGGGTGGTGACGTTCATCTTGTGGGTGTCAAGAGTTTTCAAGGGCTCAAGGTTTTCCGGAGGGGTTCACAGAGAGAGAGAGGGTAGTGATGGGAGTTCATAGGTTTCAATGGACATCCATCCTTCAGTGGGGGCAATGAGGTTTGGTGATTCATGGGGTTTTGTTTCAGTGGGCATCCATCCCATAGTGGGGATGACAAGGGTTCAAAGGCTTCAATGGTTCCATGTATCAGTCCAACAAGCATGGACTTAGGTAATCATTCACTTCATTAGAGCAACAAGGGTTTTAAGGGTTCGATGGGGGTTCCTATTCATCAATCATGGATATGGGAATCGTTCGCTCTGATTGAGCAACAAGGGTTTCAAGGGTGTCGATGGGGTTCCTATCCAACAAACGTGGATATGGGGAATCGTTCACTCAGATAGAGTAACGAGGGTTTTTAAAGGTTTCAATGGGGATCCAGTCTAACGAATGTGGACTTGGGTAATCGTTCACCCGATGGAGCAACAAGGGTTTCAAGGGTTTCAAGGGGGTTTCCATCTGGCAAGTGTGGATACATGGTTCAATGGTTCGACGAGATGTCAGTTTGATGGCAGTGACAGGGGGTGAGCACGATATAGCTCCAGGGGTCGATGGTTTAGGGGTCTCAAGAGGACAGTCCAAAGATTCATGGACTTTGGTGGTTCAAGGGTTTCTGGGGACGTCCACTCAACAAGAGCCACAGGGTCAGTGACTGGAAGAGGTTGACAAGGAGAGTGACCAAGGGGTCGATGGGGTAGCAACCAAAGAGGTCGACGAGGGTGGTGGTCAAGTGGGTTCAATGGAGGACTAGGGGTACAGGTGGTTCTGGTATGGCAGTTTCAATGTTTCAATGGTGAGGTGGCATCCATCCTGCCAAGCAAGTCGATGGATTGTCAGTAGAGATGAGGAGTCCAGTGTGGGTCTGTCTTGTAAGGGGACAACAAAGGGATTCTGAGGCAGCAGGGAGTCAAGTGGGCATCTTCTTTTTATGCAAGGAAGATGGATTGACAGAGGGGTTACGGCGATGGTGGATAGCAGCAGGGGTCCAACGGAATCAATGGTGGCAAGGGAAATGGTCCAGTGGATATGTCTATTCTGCAAAGGGAACAGTGTCTTGGGTAATTGGCTAGGGATCATGGTGGTATGAGGTGGCAGACAACAGCAGGGGCCATGGGGGTCGAAGAGGACGATGGTTTCATGGGTGCGTTCATTCCACAGAGGGATTTCGGTGGAAGGGTTAGAGTGTTCTAAGTGGTACGTCCATCCTATAAGGATGCTATGGGGAATCAAAGGAAGGGGGAGGTTCGACCCAAGGAAGTCGACAAGGTGACGAGGTGAAGGACATCTTATTCTACCCAAGGACGTCGAGGTAGAACTGAGTCAGGGTGAGGGAATAAGGGAAGAGGGGTGCCAATAGGTGGCCACAGGTGGGGGTGTCAGGGGTGATCAGATGAGGCTATGAATCTAGGAGGAAGAGGGCGACCACTTGATGGGAGCATCTCTAGTGTGTTTTTTGGTGAAGAGGGTTCGGCCATTCATGAGGAAAGCCTCAGGACAGTGGGGATGGGGTCTGGTCTAACGAGGACTCAGAAGCAAAGACTGGGTCTGGCCTTTCAAAGGCACAGAGACAAGGGTAGGGCCTGGTCTATCGAGGACATAGGAGTGGAGGTGGGGAGTGGGCAGTGTTGAATCACATAGGGTTCAAGAGGGCATAGGACTTTCTACTATACTACTAAGAAGTCACTACCGACTTGCTTATGTTCGTTGCCACAGAGGGTACCTCGACAAGCACAGGTCTCTGGGATAGAACACCACAAAGTCTCAGTAGATCGTCACCAGCAGAGTTTCATTAGTCTGATGGGGAGGGCAGAATGCGTTGCGATCAAGGGGGTCTGGGGAGCATGGATGAGGACATGATTCAATGTTGACTATGTAGGTAGACGTCAGTGGGTCGTGAGTGTTCATAGTGGGGTCGGTGGGTGGGGCAGAGGAGTTCTCAGGGTATGACAGGGTTTTCAGTGGGGTCAATGAGCGTGGATGGGGCGGTCTACTCAATGGTAGCCTTCTAGTGGGGAAACATAGACCTTTTGTTACAATAGCTGCGGGTAGCGACTGGCATAGGCTCAGGGAAGGTCCAAGGTGCAGGGAGCAGAGAGTTCAAGGACAAGGAGATGGAGAGCAAGGGATCCAGGGACAAGAGGAGACAGGGGACTGGGGATCTAAGAATGAGGAGACAACGGATGAGGGACAAGAGGGTGGAGGACCAAAGATGAAGGGATGGAGAACGAGGGGCCTAAGGACAAGGGATCCAAGGATGAGGGGATGGAGGACAAGAGGTCTGAGGACAAGGGCATAGAGGACGAGGGATCCAAGGACAAGGGGATGGCAGATGAGGGATCCTAGGATGAGGGAACTGAGGACGAGGGATCCAAGAAACAAGGAGACAGAGGATCCAAAGACGAGGAAGCAGAGGATCCATGGACAAGGAGGCTTTGAGGATGATGAGGCTGGGGTGTGGAGAAACAAGGGAGTGATAGTATAAGGCCATGAGGCAATGGCGGAAGCAAGAGGATGACAGCGTAGGGTCACAAAGCGACAGTGAAGACAAGGAGGCAGTGGCACTGAGTCATAAGGTGGTGGTGGAGACAAAAGGTGATGACACTGAGTCACGAGGCGACAGTGGAGACGAGGGGGCAGTGGTGGAGAGCCACAAGGTGACAGTGGAGACAAGGGAGTGGTGGCACAGGGCTACAAAGCTATGGCAGAGGTGAGGGGATGGTGGTACTGAGCCACAAGACAGCGACGGAACAGCAGACTAGTCAAAGGAATGGGACTAGGGGGTCAATGGAGGGGATGGTGTTATCAACAGTAGACTCAAGGGGTTCGATGGATGGGTGGCCTATTCGACAATAGGGCCATTTGAGGGGAAAGCTTGACCTTTTGTTACAACTGCCTTGGGTGGAGACAGAAGTAGACTTTCGAGGTGTAGTGCAAAGCGTCGATGGTTTGCGCAAGGTGAGGTCAAAGATTCAGAGGATAAGTCCAACAACCATGGACTTAGGTCAAGGGTTCAAGAGACGTCCACTTGAAGGGGAGCAACGGAGGAATGGGCAAGTGCTACTATTCAAGGTAGGAGAAAGTAGGTCAAGCTTGGGAAAATACATGAGGTGGAGGTGGCGACTATATACTGGAATGAGAGGGTTAAGGGCAGGCATAGAAGTATGATGACCAAGTGTAAAAGAATATGATGGAATACGATGGAAGGAGGCGATGACGAAGCAAGTGGAGTATGATGTAATGGGGATGAGTCATCACAGAAGAAAAGAAATGAGTCCATAAAAGGGTTTAGCTAAGTCAAGGAAAAGGAAAAGAAAAGGGCATATCATAACAGTGATGCCACAGCAACCACTTGGCCAAAGACTAAGCTCTGGCATCTTGCTTGTGCCTTGCTTCATGTCAGAGTGGCATGGACAAATTGTTGACACCACTGCTCTTCTTGACAGCAGTACTACTGGATGCTTCATCAACAAAGACCTTGTTGAATATATGAAATGGCCAAAGACATGTATGGCACACCCCCTTAAAGCCCATAACATGGACAGCACTACCAATACAAGTGGACTCATACAACATGAGGTTCATCTCTCAATCTGAGTATCTGGGGTTGAGATGACTCAGACATTCATGGTGTTGAACTGCAGTTCTCACAATGTTATCCTCAGCCTACCCTGGTTATAGGAGGTCAACCCAATCATCAACTGGACCACTGGAGCTATCAGAATCCCCAATAAACTCTCCACCCTTTGATATGATCATCCAGAAGCACTCAGGCAATGCTACCTAATTCACTATCTCAACAATGACCCTTCTAAGAAGATCCATAAACTTCTCCAGAAGAGGATTGAATGCAATTCTTCTGAATGGCTTCAGAAGACCACACTGTCTACTGAGCTCGCTCAGAAGGAACAACCAAAGGAAGAGGCATTGCCTCTATGATTTTCAAACTTTGCTGATGTCTTCCAGAAACCTCCTGACAGACAACTTCCCCCCTCTCAATCATTTGACCATATGATCAAATTAGACAAGGACTTCATCCGCAAATGAGCAAAGGCTTATCTACTCAATCCGAAGGAGATTGATGCGTGTAATGCATTTATTGATGAACATCTCAAGGATGGAAAGATCCATCCATCTAAATCTCCACAGGCTAGTTCATTCTTCTTCATGCCAAAGAAGGATGGTACCCTCTACCTCAGTCAGGATTACTGATACCTTAACTCCCATACCATCAAAAATACCTACCTTCTCCCTCTCATCTCCAATCTCATGGATAAGCTCAAGGTATCCATCCTCTGTCTTTACAAAGATAGATATCTGGTGGGGATATAACAACATCCTCATCACCAAAGCCAACCAATGGAAGGCTGCATTCATCACTCCATTAGGTCTCCTTGAGCTCAATGTCATGTTCTTCAGAATGTGCAACTCCCCTCCCACCTTCCAGGCTCTCATGGACCACATCTTCAGTGACTATATTGCAGAAGGATGGCTGGTCATCTGCATAAATGACCTCCTGATCCACTCTTGTGACCTCACTACCAATGAGGCCCACACCAAACTGGTTCTGGAGTGACTTTGGGAATATGGACTTGGGCTCAAGTTGTCTAAATGTTTCTTTGGCATCTGCAAGATGGAATACCTCAGGATGATCATCTGTAAAGGGGAGGTTGCCATGGACTTGGTTAAACTGGCCGCCATCTGTGACTGGGCTCCTCCTTGCTCCATAAAAGCAGTACGCTCATTCCTAGTCTTCTGCAATTTTTATCACAAGTTCATTCCAGACTTTGTAATCATCTTCCGACTCCTCAACACTCTCACCAGCAAGAACATCATGTGGGATTTGGGATTACTCAAGGAGACCACCTTCCAGCATCTCCAAAAGTATTTCCTTCAGAGGCCTGTCCTTCACTTCTCTGACATTCAATAACCCTTTTTTGTTATGACTGACACCTCCCTCCTTGTGGTGGGAGTGGTCCTCATGCAAAAAGACACTAATGGCAATCTTCACCCATGTGCCTGTTACTCCCATACTTTTGACACTGTCAAGTGCAACTATGACATCTATGATCACCAACTCCTTGTGGTCATCCTTGCCCTTGAGGAATAGTGACATTACCTCACTGGCATCTATCACTCTGTGACAATTCTTACTGACCACAAGAATCTCACCTACTTCAAGGCTCCTCATAAGCTTTCCTGTCAACAAGCTTGCTGGATGCTCTTCATCCAGGACTTCAACCTCCACTGGGACTATTGTCCTGGTTCTCAGATGGGTCCTGCAGATGCACTCTCACATATATCTGAAGTGGATACCACCTCAGACAATGCAGAAGTAACACTACTCCCCCCTGATGCTTTTGTTTGCTCAATGTTGAGTTGGCCACTAAAATCACTGATTCGGCCCCCTCTGACCCCTTAGTTGTCAACACACTTGCTGCCTTGGCTTCCAAGGCCACATTCCTCCTCTGCACCATCAAAGTGGACTGGTCATTCCTGGATGGCCCCCTTTATTTCAAAAGTTGCCTTTGTGTCTTGGAACCCACCTGCCATGACCTTGTCTCTCCCCTACATGTTTACCCTGTTGGGGGAGATGAGGGTTACTTCTGCATGGTTCATCAGGCCCAGTGTGACTACTGGTGGCTGGGTCTGATCTCTTTCCTTAGTTCTGTATTATTGTGATCCACTAGAATGTGTTCAATTACTCTTCAACCACCCCTTCTTCGCAGACAACATGGATTTTGTGCCATATTGATTATTTACCTCCCCTCAGTGTGACATGAGGGTGTACATGGAATGGATGAGCAGTGACAATGCCTGGGAACTGCAGGTAAGTGTGAAATTTGAGAAAAACAATTGTACACTGACCGTTTACTGGTATCTGTCAGTGCCACATTATGTGGTATCATTCTATTGTTGGACAAGACCCATATCATGAACATATGCAGGGGCCGGGTTGCTCATCCATTATTGATTAGTCTTGCAAACATCAAGATGTGCATGAGGAACAAAGCTTCAGCACATGCCTTCCTCCTTCTTGCACTAATGCTGATTCCCAAGTTCATTCATGACATGTCCAGAATGTGTTCCATCCTTGAAGCCTATCTGTTTCATCACTGTCTCAACATCATCCTTCAGCCACTCAAACAAGCGATGCAATATGGATTCACCATGCCTGATCCCTGCGGAAATCTTCACTATTGTTTTACACCACTTCTTTCCTATATTGTCGACACTCCAGAAGTCTGCATACTGGTGTGTATATGGGGACAAACCTCTCCTGTCACTATGGCTTCATACAAAAATTTTGGGGACCCATTCTGTCATCCATCACATACTGCTGCTTTAATGCAAAGTCAGCTCAAATCCATCGCACAGTTGGATACATCCATTGAGGAGTACTTTGCTGCATGTGAATCATTTCATCTCAGCAGTGTTTCATGTCCATTCTGGCAGAATTGGCCATTCACCTCGCCTTCTCATTTTCTTACTCCTGAACCCCTTCACCACTGGCACTGGGAGAGTTGGGACCACAATGTTTCCTGGTGCAGGATTGCCCTTGGCAACAAGGAGATTAACTTCCATTTCTCTGTTATTTCCAAAATCACCAGTCTCTGCCACTTCAGTAAGGGTATCACAATGCTCAAACAAGTGGGTGGATGGACACAACAGGATGTCCAATGATATCTTGTTGTTGTCATTGCTGGTGCTGCCTCAGCAGCTGTTGTTATGGTGATCTGCTCCCTCATGGAGTTCAGGTACCTTTCTCAAGCTCCAGCCATCATTTCAAACACACAAGATAGGATCAAGGCAGCACTACATGAATTTCACAATCATAAACAAGCCATCCTTGATACTGGCCTTCATCAAGGCAAAAAGGAACATCTAGATCACTTTCAAATCCCAAAATTAGAGCTTATGCAGAGCATTGTTCCAAGTATCACACAGGTCAGCTGCTTACTTCAGTGGTCCACAGACACCACAGAACATACTCATATTGAGGTTGTCAAAGATCCTGCCTCTATGACCAATCATCATGACTATGATGGCCAGGTTTGTCATGCTCTTGATCATGATGAGAAGTGCTGCCTATTCACGACTGCAATGCACCTTTTAACAGCTATCAAAGTCCCTGACAGTGATTCGACAGCACATAACAAAGATGAAGAAGATAGTGACCTTGATGACCATGGCTCAGGACATGTTTTGGATGACATTTGGTCTGCAAAGCACCGATTGACCAACTTTGTTTAGGTTGCATTAAAGGATGCAACTGCACCTACTCACAAACACAGTTTTCCAACTCAGACCATCATTGCAGGCTCAACTGCCATTCACCTTAACATCCAGCCTACTCATCATCACAAATTGGTTGATGAAGTGGCTGAGGTGTTCAAACTCCCAGATCTCTGTGGGGCATTGGCTGACTATGTTCAACACCAAGAGCAGCCAGGTTCAAGGACATTTCATACTTTTGGCATGAGGTAATCAAGCGGTGATGCAGATCTTCCATTTTCTGAGCTTCAGATCTGGCACAAAGTCTGCCTGCAACAGAAGCCCTACTACCATTCAGAAGACATGACAAAAACATTCATGGTAAATGCCCATCCACCTGATCAAACCTGGAAATATGGACAGTATGATGCCACCATCCTTCAATTGGATCAGTCAAAGCAATGGCCATTCAGTGGTCTGACTGGTATGTCATCACTGCAATATATGAGGTATATTGGTGGCCACCGCAGGCTGAGTACATATATATATTGACTCAAGAATACTCAGGATGTGGCATTGTTCTTATTTGCTTAATCATGTACTCTGCCCCTCCTAGATGTAGCGATCCTTGTTGGGCAAGCTGTGCTCTTGTGTATGCACAAAGGCTGGATGTTGTGCCTCAACAGCATGGGGTTTGGGAGACTGAGTCTGTGATGGATCTTTACATTCTCAAGAAATCAAAATGTGCATCAGGAGAGTACCTAGGAGACATTTTCCCGTTGGATCAGCTGAAGTCTTTCACACAAATTGTTCCTCATTTTGGTTGTGTGGCTGATGTTCAACTTGCTCATTTGAACAGCATCTGTGGGTCTAAATATTTTTTTCTTAATAAGTACTTCAATAAAGACTTTTTCTACGCTATCTCTAAACTTGTATGATACATTTTACATTTAAAGAAATAGACACATTGATTCCTAGTCCTCCAAATTTGAATATACAGTGACTCCAAAAACCCTTCCAATGTTTAACCCTAATGCAGTGTGCTTTGGAAGGAGTTTTGGAGTCACTGTAAATGGATCGATGCAGTATGGAGTGATGTGATCCTGCATGCTCGGATATATGGAAGAAGTCACTGTGCAGTGTGGTGACCCTGCCAACCCACATGATGGTCACTGGTGACTGTGTGCCTCTCCCACACCATTCTTTCACCCTCTTGCATTTGCAGGACATGTGCCAAGGTAAATGGTTGCATATCATTTGTTTGATCCCCGCTAACGATGCTCTACAGCCACTCTGCAAAGGCACCTTTGGTATCTAAACATGCATGCTGGACCTCCGTATCACTGGCAGTGTTGCTAAGCACTTTTATATCCACATATGCTACTACTCTCATTGGTCGCTCCTGGCAGAAACAAAAATATGGTAACATGAGATTTGCTCAACTGTACTGAAGTATGATCAGTGCCTTCCCCTAGCCACCCAGCACAAAGGAAGATGTTGGGACAATTGCCAAGGGTAACTCACCCCCTTCAATGGAATTACTGTGTCCTCTCCAGCTCCTGTACTGCAATGGGGTCGAGAGGCTAGCTGCAAAAAGCATGAGGGAGAGAGTCTGCTGGGTTGGTGCTATTTGGTATGCTATCTGTTTACTTCCATGAACTTGGCTCTTGTTGACAATCTCACAGGGAAGCATTGGAACACACCATCACATTGCCGATCTGTTCAGAATCTGGTTCACCTGCCTGTTCAATCAGGACTATTCACACTATGTAAAGTACAACAAGTGTTTCTTGCTCTGGCTCTGATTCAGCATTGTCAACTATGTTTGTCCCACCCTTACACATGATTCCCAGCATCTCTAATCTCTCTGACTCCTTGAGCACCAGCTCATTACCACGTGGTCCATCTTCTCCTATACACCATATGCATACCACAGACAATGGAGCTGCACCCAACCAGTTCTATATCCATCCTGTTGATCCATACATCATTGTGCTCAGTCAAAGCAGTTCCTTGTGTTCACAAGCTCACTGACTGATCTTGATGGAGAGTTGGCCTCTGTAGTCAGTCAGGCCAGGAATTCAAAGCTTGGTCTCAGGTTTGGTTTGAATGTCGGTGGTGTCATCTTTCATGATGGGTCTTCTGTGACTCTCTTCTGGGGGCCCCAGGCTTAGTGGTGAATTATGCATCACCCTGCCTTCCGGTGGTAAAACCAAGATGCGTCCCCTTTCGTATATCTCAGATGACAACTCCTTTTTCCATGGGTCCAAGAACATCATTGAACAAGCCTTGTATGACTACAAGCTTGTTTTATACCATGTCAAATTCTCCTACTTTATTGTCTGAAGCACATCAGACCACCACTGGAATTATCACTGACGAAATAGCACTCAAGTTCACATTTGGCAGCTCCAACACACAAATTGTTCTGTCAACACTCTCCTACTGTCACACTGAATCAAACTCTTATTCAGGTGACTCACACGACAGGTCTTCTACTTATAGCAGTTACATGTCAGCTTCCCTGTCTGCATTCTCCAGGAGCCCAGGAATTTGGAGGAGGTATTATAGCAGGAGCTACATTTCCAACAAGGAAAATGCAGTTTCGGATTACATGGTATCGCAAAGTTGTTCAACATTGAGTAGCTGGATGAGAAGCCACTCCACTACTCCAACACCTGCTCCTTCCACTTCTGCCCTGTCTGCTCTCAAAATACTGGACATCTTAGGCAGTGAAGGATATGAAACTGCTAATTCCCTGTCAACTGCATCATTCTAATCACTGCCTTCAATTCCTTCCAAGACTGAATATGCTACAGTCAAACCATGCAAAATCAAGGCAGATTCTTTGGACATCTCATTTGAATATGTGACCATGGAGAAATGCAAGACAGAAGCCTTGAGTTCTACATGCCCAAAAAATGTAAGACCAAGACCAAGACCAAGACTGAGTTCATCACAGCAGCAATCTGTGAATGCGAGCATTATGAGACTGCATTGTTATGCAAGACAATTCCATCTGAGGCAAGCACACCATGCTCGTTAGTCATCGATCTCCCTGTCGAAAGAATGCCAACACCTCCTCCAAAAATGCCCATGGAAGTTCCTTCACTGCAATCTCCTGAGTTGGACATCCATCCTGCCCTCATTGACATCACTCCCAAGTCTGTATCATATCACTTCCTCCATTGGTGTCCAGTTGCATTTCTGGCACTAGTCGAGACCTCAATTTGGGACATCTTGAGCTAACAATAGTTCCCCCACCATCTATAGTGGGCTCTAGTGATCTTTCAATGTCTCTGCCAACCATATCCAGTACCAAGTCCTCCGAATTCATCATGACCAATATTTCTGTGAGCGAAGAGAGCCCATCGCTGGCCCCATTGGCGACCACAGAATCCTCACTCTCATCTTCTGTCCATCTTTTGCAATGGGCCTCAGAAACCATCATGTCATATGAATCATCGCCACTTCAGCCCACCCCCCTCATGCAGTCACTACATATTGAGGATGGTTGGGATATTTCTTTCAACACATCCATTTTGCATCCTAGCATTTCCCCATTAGCCAGCTTTAGGAGTTTGATGGCTGTGATGGAAACAATCACCACTTCAATTGTACTGGCATCGCAACCACAACCACAATCGCAACCACCACCACCACTACCACCATTGCATCCACAACCACAATGGTGGCACAACCCCAGCCACCACCTGTGCCACTGTCACCCCCTGCAGTTGTTCAATCAATATCTTCACCCTCTAGTGGCCTGACTCCCTCAACCACATTCACAGAATCTTTGCCCTTGTCTCATACCCATCTACAGTCTCTAGCATCTTGAGTCTTTTGAGTAGGGGTCTGCTGGAGGACAATGTTGTGTCACTGGCCAATGTTCCTGTCCCACGCAAGGTATCAAGGGAGCCTTCCCTCTTGTCAAGTCTTCCTTGCTTGAGCATAAGCTCAGTATATTTTGTAAGTACTTGGTCGAGTCAGTATGTTGTGTGTTCTCATTGCTTGCAGTCACCCCTGCTGACAATGATGCTACTCCATGTTGAACCCTTTGTTACTGATAGCTCTCCTATTCATTCCCCTGCACCTTCTCTCAGTGTCAGTGTCGAACCCTGCAGACATATCAACCTTCCATTCACTCAGAACCGGAGACAGAATCCAATGCAGACACAGATGCATACTGCTAAGCACACGGAGATCGATCAGTTACTCCATCATATCCACGAATTGGATCATCTCAGAAGCAAGGAAAGTCATGAAATTGCTGAGAATGTACAGCTCATCCAGGACGAATATGTGCACACCCACTTGATTGAAGCCGAGATGGTAATCATCACAGACCCTGGCCATTGTCTGCAGAGGCCAGTCTGTAGTCACCATTAGCATCTCTGAACATGAGATTGGCCAGTGAGTGCCAGGAGTGTTGTCTCTGAGCCTTGGGTTGCACCAGCTGGACCTCAGCTGCATTTGAGACCTGTTGGGTCCCTCAACAAGCTCAACAAGCTCTTCAATGACGTCTTTCTTATCTTCTCACCATTCCGATGACTTTAGCCTTTTGGAAGCAGATGAAGTGGATGGGGATGCCTTTATCTTCTGCTTGGCTATCAGAGCCATCCTCTCCCTCATCTGATCTCACCTCATTGGTTATCTCATCTTCTGAGCCATCGCCTGGATCACCACTTTCTCTCACCTCCTCTTTGTATTCACCTACTCTTCCTCCTTCATCCTCTATGCTGTCAACATCCTCTACTGAATCCTCAACAAATTCTTGTAGTACAGCATAACAAGTATCAGGGATTATGATGACCACTATTTGAGATATGCTGACACAGATACAGGAACAGACAGGCATGCTTTGGGAAGGTCACACACACTTTTACTTATTGTTGGATGAACTTTGACAAACTAGACCTGTCCTGCAAGATAGCATGGAAATATTGGCATGCATATGGAGAGATTTGTTCAGATGCTGCTCAATACCCAACAGGACATGGTTCAGTGAGACCAGCTAGATGAATGTGATCACTGAGAGATGGTGGAGGAAACAGAGACCATCTGAGTTACTGATATGACATGAAGAGTACCAAGACATCAGGGAGAGGGTTCTGTCATGGAATCAGAGGATTTGCAAGCTAATGTTGAAATCCTGCTTTCTCTTTGGAGGGACATGGTCTGAGGACTGGATCGGATACCCATTGAAGTCAGTACCTTGATGGGCTGGTCCTGCATCAGATGCACAATTGATGGAGTTGCCGAATGTACCACCTGCACTAGCTCCTTTGGATATTCAGTGATCGCTATAGTTGATCCCATTTGTCTACCAACCTGCTGCAAGGCCATTCCAGTCGAGGAGCATGAGCCCGATGCTATGGTGAGACTCAGTGCCTCCATTCTGACAACCAATTTGGACTTCTGAAACATACCATGTACAGTGGCTCAAATAAGTGTCCCAATGTTGGGGCATTTTGGAAAGATGTGACATTTGCAAGAGAACCAAAATACATTAGCTCTAACCATTGCAGGGTCATCAATAGCCCTAACCATTGCGCTAAAGATGAGCTCTTAGTCATGTGATTTGGTTGCCATGGGATTGAGATATAACCATTTCAAAATGACATG
>JBBPOF010000581.1:0-20646 GCA_038091315.1 Porphyrellus cyaneotinctus | reverse complement strand
GCACGCACTCATTGGCCGATACACCCGAAGTCCTCGTGGAGCACGCGCGGACGTTGCTCTTCTGCACGCTGTTCCATTCCTCTCAAGATTCCATTTCGTTCCAATCCTTTCTCCTTCCTCCAGAAGTCAGTCACCCACTGACGTACTGGACAGTCGTACCATTTGTTGTCCAGCGTTTCCACTTCGATAACCGTTGGACCACCGGAGCCAGATTGTAATGTGAGTGTACCAAAAAGGTCTCCTATCCCCGAATCCACCCATCACCTGCGGTGAGTAGGTGTGCAGGTGATTCCTTACTCTCCGTGTACAGTGATACATATACCCGTAACCGTGCAACATGCGTCGCCTGTTGGGCCTAAAGGATTCTACAAATACACACTCCTCTAACACCAAAGGCAAGGAGCGTCAGCGCGATCCCATCGCATCAGTGTCCTTACCGGACCCTTCGTCCTTCCGCACGCCCATGGAAGTTCACGTCAGCACCGAAGTTCACTCCACACCTGACCGCTTGGGTTTCCGTCCCCTGACAAGCACAGCGTCCTTGGACTCGTCCTCAGCGTCTTCTGACCCGCGCCCGCTTCCACCCGAAATTCGCGTTCCCACCCATCCGTACCCATACTGGCAAGGTTGCACTCATACCCCATCTTCATCGTCGCAGAGCAGTTTAGAGTCGCCAATGACCCCTTCGCATGTGTCTTGGTTGAACTCGGGAAACGGGAGCGGTCAGGGAAACCACAACACCTTCAGCAATGGCAATAGTGACAATACTCATCTCTCTCACCTGGCTCCCGGGCCCCAACCTTTGGCAGGACCGTCGACGTCCACTCATTCCCTCCTATCGTCTCCCAGTCCCCACTTTCCACCGCCACCGCAGACGAACCCACCGCCCAATATCATTGCTCGCCCGAAACTACTCCACCCCACAAAGAGTACACATTCTCTCCGGGTGCCCGTTCAAGAGTTCTTCAACCAACAACTCTCACCCATCGTCGAGCAGGATTACTTTTCCCCTGAGAAACGACCTATATCACTCCCTAGTTCAAGTCACGAGGGTGGGGGGTCGCGCTCCAGCACTGCGCATACTGCGAGGACCAGTGCCGCATTGACGCCTGTGAGTCTGGTGGGCGGCGGGATCGGATCGGCTACTGTTACCCCTGTTACCCCTGTCCCTATCACACCAGTATTGGTTAGTGCAAGGGGAGCACCGCCCACACCTCAAATGCAGACTCAGACCCCAGTGACACCTTCATATCCGGGCGGTGTTGTACCTTTTGCGAGGGAGGAAGGAAATGATTCCCCTCGTAAGTGTGTTCCTCATGGCTGTTTCTATGCGAAATGGCTTATGGATGACTAATGACAGGGCCGTCTCCGGTCTCGACTTTCATCTTGAGACCTCTCAATCGGTCGATTAGTCTATCATCTACGCGGACACATCAAACTACCGCGTCCGCTACACCTCCTGTGATCCCCCCGTTGGATTTGAAACCCGAATTCAAGGGACAAGCGTTCTTGACAACGCCGACGTCGCTCCACTCGCGCGGACTACTCGATGTTCCCTTGCGTGATGACGACTCTGTTTCGGACAGGAGAGAAAGCTTCGTTACTGCTCGGACAGGGGCGGGGAGGGAGAGCAGGTATTCCATTGGGCAAGATGAAATATTTGTCGACGCGGAGGATGGCTTCAGACGTGATTCTGACGGAACCATTCATCATTTTGACTCGCGGCTCCTTGAGGACAATGGTGATACGACACCCATGCCGCCCCCCCAACCAATACCAGAAAATCCCTTGAAACCCGTCAAACCTCCGGTCCCTGCACGTACAATTATACATGCTCGCTCCGCCTCATGTTCGTCCTCTCCGCCTTCCTACAATCCACCTGGGCCAAGCAGTTCAGATAACCACCTCTCGACTTATCCCCATCTTCACCCTTACCGTCCTACTCTTATGTTGCATCCTTCGCGTTCAGGCGTGAGCGCACCGAGTCTGCAAGACCTCGGCACCTCCATTTCCACCTCTTCTTCCTTCATTGACCGGCGCTTCGCGCCATCCTCGCTGTACCTTCCCCCCGCCTCAGAACGCGACTCCGCGCATAAAGCGGGCACCCACCTCGAGCGCGTGGACACCATTCAAGTACTGTTCTGGCTTGGCTTCATCGCGCCATGGTGCTGGCTCATCGGCGGATGGCTCATCTCCCCCAAGCCACTCGCGCACTCCGTTGCAGGGTACGGCAATGGGTACCATCACCCTCGCCATGGTCTGAGCGGTGGCAGTAGCACCCTCCCGCTCTGGACGAACCCGAGTAAGAGCATGGCAAGTTTCGACACCATGCGGATGCACCACGGGTATCCGTTCGTGGCGCCGTCAGTGGCAAGTTTGATGCCGCCACCGCCGCCGTATCAAAGTCAGCGTCCGCGGGCGGTGTTGACGCCCAAGCCGACATTTATGGGGAGGAATCGGTGGGTGAGGCGATGTCGGATTGCGGCGGTCATGAGCGGGGCGGTCATCGTGGTTGCATTTTTGGTTGCGCTCGTCGTGGCTGCGACGAGTGATATTGCTTGAGGGACTGGGAAGGGAACATGGATCTGTGGATTAGGCGTGTAGTCGATGAAGGATCAGTCTACAGATGTGCCCCGGTAACGTTTCGTAACCTTGATGGACGATCAAAACGAACGGGGAATGGCAGGGCCCGTCGGGATAGTCCAAGATCACCTCGAACCTAGAGCCCTTGAAGTCACTTGGTGTTTGGACAGAAGTTTTGTCCCCCAGCTGGCTTTGTCCGGACTCGGATCCAGTTCTTGCTTGGATGTGTGTGGCATGAGGTCCAGGTTCAAATAGCGTACGCGTACCAATAATGTTTATTTTACACATTTTTTATCTATGTGCTTTATTGGAGAACAGTTACGTTGTACCCAGTTCGATATTTCGCAATCTCCCTCCGCTGTTTTGTCGCTGGGGGATCCGATGTGCATTGGGGTTGCGGCAATTGTGTGTAACTGGGCTCGACTTGACATTGCTCGGAGCGTTAACTCAACAGTAGGCTCCCTGGATTGTATACCACCATGCCATAGCATGGCCTTCACGCATCACGATGAAACCTAGTAATTGGCATCACGACCATCTCACCACGACTCGTCAGCGTGCTGGATCGCATTGTCGTTCGCAGAACCGTCGAGAGAGCTATCGATGGAACAAAATATTCCTGGAAGCGCCCAAGTGGCGGCCCCTGAAATTTTTTGAAGGAATGATGATCCTATGGATGCTCATAATCCATCGCAGGGACGTCGGAAGCTGATTAAAGTTCTGCTCGATGGCGGTTGCAATCTTTCTGCACGAAATGTAGATGGGCAGAGACCCTGTGACATCGCGGAATAGAATGGCCTTTTTTTTTCCCGGGAGAACTTTTTGCACTTGGTTGAGAAATCCTATATACATGGCCTTTCATCAATGTTCGAACGTGATAGTATTGACTTGACATACTAGCTACAATGTCGATTCCGATCTAAAGATGAACCAATACATACTTCTCGATTCCTTCATCAGGGACATCATCTATCTCACAGAAATCATGACAACCCCAAATCCGATCCTGCTCGCGCCGATCCATCAGCATTGCTTGTAATCGTACGGATCGAAGTCACTCAGAACTTGCCCGTCAACTTGCCAAGGCAAAGATAACGGGTCAAGAGTAACAAGCCCACAGAGAAGAGTAAAATCCCGCCTGATCAACCCTAAGAACGTGTCTGAAAAAAAAAACGGACTCGGACCACATACCAGCGTACCACCCAACACCCTTGAAGTCGCCTGTCGTGGAATTAATGGCCCCAGATATCGGCGGCCCAGCGAGCGCGCCGAAAGCGGCAAAGCTCAGAAACAACCCCGTCCGTCGACCGACGTCGCCGATAGCACCCATGGACATGGCGGGAATGGAGAGGAGGGAGACATAGGTCCCACAAGAGAAACTGTTGAGGAGAACGATCGGTATCTAAGAACGACGGGAGCATAGTCCACGCACCCATACATCACGGAGATCGCAATGAGTGCACCTTTGCTCGTCGCAAACGGCCATACGAACGTCATGATGGCAGCAAGGATAATAAATGGAGTCATGACATTAAGAGCACCTGGGATTGGTATAAACACACGGGACGAATATCTTTGCTTGCAAGCCGTCACTCACCCAGTCGATCCGCGAGAAGTCCGGCAGAGATACGTCCGAAAGCAGAGGAACCATTCGCGATGGCGACAAGATAAAATGCAAAGTCATCCGAGACGCCTACTTGAATGGCGCTTATGGGTATATAAGTTAATGCTGGACGAGACATGTTAGTCATGCATATATCATTCAATTATCCGCCGAAAGGTTGACTATTGAAAGAAGAAAGCACGCGAAACTCACCAGTATACAACCCGAGAAAAATAGTCGCACCCGATACGCAATAAATAGCATATGCTGGATTCTTGAGCGCAGCCCAGTTAAACAGGCCACCCTTCACGTTTTGGGGTGGAAGCCGTCTATCTAGTGTCTGTATCATGATGTCATTAGTTTGAAACGACTGGAGGCTGACGTCTGAAGATTCACGAGGTTCGCTATACCGAGTAAGAGAATCAGTATGAATCCAAAAATTCGCATCGTCCACTCGAATCTGGTGGACAGATGATAAGAGTACGTTGAACGAAAACGAAAAGGCTACACATACCCGACTTCGGGTAACAAACTTTGAGCCGCAATCGGAAACACCGTCCCTCCCACCGACGACCCAATAGCACTGACACCAAGCGCTAGGCCTCTTCGTTTGGAAAACCAATGTGATACAATCCCAAGGGCCGGTCCAAATAATATACCACATGCCAGCTATTCGACAGAAAAACAAAACAACAATGAGCGGCTGTACACTTGCGGAATGGAGATGGAACTCACGCCTATGCCTAATCCTTGCGCCAAGAAAAACTGCCAATATACCTTACACTCTGCAATGAGGAAGGTGCATACGATTAGGAGACAGCTGCCAAAGAAGTATGGTATCTTGAAATATCCTATGTCAAGTAACCGTCCGGTGATGAGTCCCGGAAAGAAGATAAGAGCGTACTTGTAGTGCCAATGCAATGTGGAGACAATTGCACCGCAGGCATGGATGGAAGAAACCGATTGTTAGAAATTTCTCGCATCATGAAAATAACTTTGTCAACCTACTTGCACAGAGCCAATCCATGCACTGTGAACAGCATCAATGACGGTAGGTAAGCAGCGAACAACATACGCCACTCACATATTCGACGGGCTTTCATCAGGAAGCATCACTTCTTCGTAATAGGCTTGAAAGACCTATTCACATATCAGCCCATCTGCTGATACCAGAAAGTATGAGATCTTACCCCCCACGCGTTGACGTATCCAAATCTATTCAGTCAAAGACGTTAGCTCAGGCAAACAGAACACAGTCAAACACCAACGCGGCACACGTCGTCAAGCCAGTCCTGTACGTGTCGCCCACGATTTTGTCTATCAGTCCCCGCACGCCATGTAGAAAACAATAGTTAACGTACGCAAGGATGACGCTCCATGCTTTGAGGCCTCCATCTGGTGCCTCACCCGCATACTTGGCGTATTTATTCTCGAGTTTCATCGCACTCTTTTCTGGATCTTGGTCCTCCGAAGTCTCATTTTGGTCGTGAAGAGTACGCAACTCCGAGGAAGAGAGATTGGACGACAAACATTCCAGGTTCACAGAAAGAACACCCTTTTCAGCTCCACCATTTGACCCCCCCTGGCTAGGGCCATCTTCCCGGACATGTATTCCACTTCGACCTTGCATAGAATCCAAAGTTCCCTTTAAAGGGGGGATACTGATCCGGCAGGGGTGACGACGAAGTATTGACAGACTAGGGTAGGTGATGGACAGACGAACAAGAGGGGGGATCTGATATGATCAACGAGGCGTATGAGAAAGGCCAGCCCCCTAGTGTGTGGTATGCACAGTCAGATGTTTCACCCACACTTTATATCGAGCATGGCTTCAAGTTTGAGCCGCGCACGGGAAAACACTGAGTCGCTCGGGCCGCTGCCGAACACGATGTATCATATAGACAGCGAGGGGGTGCTGCTGAGTAATTTGGAGCACGAAACTTGACTTATGGAGCTGTTGCATTAGGTGTCCTACCAGTAGATGTCAGGGTTAGAAGAACGGCGACACGACTTGATGAGAAAAGGCGATACGTTTGAATCCCTTGATTGGTTGGGTCATGGTTATCCCGTCATCATTTATCAAAGAAACCGAAAAGGACTGAATGAATGCAAGGTATGACAGATTCAAACTCACTGGCACTTTACTGACATTCAATCCAAACAAGGTGCACCAGGATGGTCGTGATGACTTTTTGGACGCAAGGCTGGAAGGACAACCAAGAGAAACATTGACGAGACTCAGCGAGCACCCAGAGTTAATGTTGAACATCGACTCACGAGCCAGATTGTCCGTGCGGACTTTGAATGATCGGCGAACCTTCTTTAAATTTGGCCGCTCGATCCAATTAATCAAGTCTCGGGTTGCAGAAATTCCGGTGACAGAGTTGACCTGGCCAGGGGCCAGGGCCATCAATGACCTATGATGAGTGACCTTGACGTCAGCTTCGGTCGTGTCGCATGCACGTACTTCCAGAATGAGCTACTTAGGTCTGTGCAGAACATCTAATTCCGTGGACTTAGATTCCTTTGTATGCTGAACTTTCTTCTGGAAGGTGAACCGGGTTTACAAAGAATGAGAACGCGAACGATTGTAGCTCAAATGTTAATCACCATGGTCACGGAATTGAAATGCATATCCGATAGGTATGTCCTTCAACTGTACTGTTTTGCCCTCCATCAGATTCACATGCACATACGTGCTAACATCCATCTTCTCGTCAAGTTTCTTGCGGTCGCACCATGCGTATTCTCTCCCGGACGATGTCTTCATCTCCACAGTCATACTAGGTATCAGGTAGTGCATACTTTGAATTACTTTCCGGTGTGCCCTTTCTTTACCCCAATTCCTAGAGCCATTCGAACAGGAATGTTTGCAAGGCCAAGAACAATCACCATCTTTCACAACTACTATGAAACTTGCATGAGGCAGCACAGCCCCATGCGGCATGCTTCATTATCGACAGGCACCGGGTGCTTGGCATGACGTTTGCTGTACATATCACTGGATGTCGATGTGCCTGTTGCTAGACATCGTATCATAATTGGATCCCATGCTGGAAGTGTACAAGCAGTGCGTGGAGGGTGCTATGACACGGCGGATCAAGGACGTCGACGCCTTGTCCAGTGTCCACCGCCTGGTTTTTTGTCATTTCAACTACTACTCTGTATGTTTATGCTTGTTTGGACAAACGCCCGTCCGTCACAGTAGTTCAAGGTCTTTGACCCACTCAGCAAGTGAATAAGACTCAAATGCTGACCGATGATACAGTCGCGATCGTCTTTATGGTTAAAGTGCGACCGGCTGGATAGGCTCGCATTCTGCGAGCCTATCCAGCCGGGCAAGATCCGCAAATCGACGTCGCTGGTTCACAGGAGATTCCTGTGAATGAACAAGTGGCGATGCGTAGGACTTAAGGCCATTGACGCTCAGCGTTAGATCCTGTGTGAGCTCTTTCTCTTTGACCACCATGAAGCTAACCTTCAAGATTTACAAGCAGCCTGACGCAGGTTTTGAGGTGCGCGTCCTCTCCTTCGTCGAGCGGTACTTGGTCCAAACTCTGTTCTAGATCGACACCGAAGCTTCAGAGACCATCGGCGATCTCAAAGCAAAGATCAAGGACTCTCAAGGTTATGATGTCGACAACCAGAATATCATTTTTTGCGGTATGCCCTTCTCCATCATTCTCCGATCTCCTCTCACCTACTCGTCGAACACAGGCAAAGGCCTCGACAATGAAATGACCCTGGAATCGTGCAGAATCAGTGAAAATGGATTTCTGGTCTTATCTATCTCAAAGGTAAAGCGAGCTGTACTCACCGACCCCCATTAATCGGTTCTCCGATTACAGCCTAGATCACGGCTGCCTGTGCCCGAACCCCTCTACGCAGAGGAGTACCTCGCGCTCGATGAAGATGCCCTAGCTGAATATCTAGGGACTATTCCACTCTCCAAACTCCATTCTAAAACCACATCTACGTCAGAGACATCTACATCCACATTCAAGGACGTCCCTATGTCCATACCCGCATTTGACTCTGAAACCACAGCGCCTTTGCCGCCGATTACAACTGTATCCACATTCAAATATCGCCCTCTGTCCGAGCGCGGATATGCATTTGACTCCGATACCACATCCGCACCCGTCCCTCCAGTCACGACTGTATCCACTTTCAAATATCGTCCCCTATCCGAGCGCGGATCCGCATTTGGCTCAGATTCCACGTCCGCGCCAGTCCCGCCAGTCACGACTGTATCCACGTTCAAATATCGCCCTTTATCAGAGCGCGGATCCGCGTTTGGCTCAGATTCCACATCCGCGCCAGTCCCGCCAGTCACGACTGTATCCACATTCAAATATCGCCCTCTATCCGAGCGCGGATCCGCGTTTGGTTCAGATTCCACATCCGCACCTGTCCCTCCAGTCACGACTGTATCCACTTTCAAATATCGTCCCCTGTCTGAGCGCGGATCCGCATTTGGCTCTGGTACCACATCCGCGATACCCGCAACTACATCCGCGTCCTCGTCTACACCTACGTCCATCTCTGCCTCTCAGTCTACATTTAAACATGATCCCATGTCCTCCGGGCGCGTCTCTGCATCCACATCTACATGTGTCCGACCATCAGTTTCTGCTGTTGGTCAATCTCAGAATACGTCACAGGTATGTTGATGATTGTTAGATGGCGCATTTTCTGACATTGGTCATTCTGCTTCGCTCGACGACGACGACGACGACGACGATGCTGAGATAGCAAGGAAGTACATCGGGATTAGGGAGGATATCACGCCCTGAGTCAAGTGGTTCAGGTAACCTATCTGGACGCGGTGCCGACCCTGAAACAGCCCAGATTCGTGAACTCGTCACCCAAAACCCTGAATTCAGGCAACATCTCATTCAGCAACTTGCCCAAGAACAACCCGAACTTGGCCAGATGCTCGCTCAGAACCCAGACCTGTTGTTACAGGTCCTGGATGGAATTGGGGCAGATCCCAGCGCGCGAGTCACAAGGCTTAGTGTCACGGAAGCAGAGAAAGCGGCTATTGAGCGCGTAAGTTTGTCATCCTCCAGTATCCTCCCAAACTCATACAAAACGTCGTAGCTTGAAGCACTCGGTTTCCCTAAGCAAGCTGTCATTGAAGCTTATTTTGCGTGTGACAAGAACGAAGAACTTGCGGCAAATTATCTGCTTGAAAACGCGTAGCTGTGCAGGGTGTTTAGTTTTTAGATCGCGCGGGGCAGCTTCAAACTGTCGCTTCCTATGAGCTTATGGCTGATATGTTTCTTGGTTGTATTTTTACCCTTGCATACTGAATATCTTGTCGGGCTCGGATGGGACATGGTATGGATGGACCCGCTCCTCAAGGGACTCAAAACGAGTGAAGGGGTTTCCAAGATTGCTCAAAGTGGGATTATTGGGATCACGATCAGGATCCGCAGCCGCAGCCTAGGAATAAGACGAACGACTCCCTACTGGCTGGCTGGCGGTCACGTGAGCACTGGCAGGTCGGGCCGGCAAGTCGCCGACTGCCAGACTCATTTCTTTGCAGCACTTCGCCAATGGTTGTGTGGTTTTGTTTTTCCATACACCCCTTCAAGTGGTTGCGCCTGACTCAGCGCACGGAATAAATAATAATGGTAGTAGCCAAGAATTTCAAGGAAACCTACACCGCCTACTGGAGCAACAGACTGCTTATTCTCCGATTATGGCTGCACAGTGATTTGGGCCTGGGCCGTCGAAACCAGTGCCTTGGCCATAATGGGGAAGTGAGCCATTTACCCACCGACTATTGATGGTCATTTCGTTTGTTTCCGTTCTACACTGAGATCACGCCTCAGGCACGAGGGATAGAGAGTCCTATTTCGATGACACGCGGGGAATTGTACACCCTGCATGGGTCTTGGCACCAAACTGTAAAAGCTTCGCTCGGTTGTTGGATCAAATATCATGATTTGGTCGAACTTCGTCCTGCGAGGTCGATGACCATTGCACTGTCCTTCGTCTCGTGTTTATGCGGCTCATCTTTGTCGTGTTTACAACCTTTGGCCACGTTCGTCAACAAATTAGACGCTGCTCATTCGTCCTTCTTGTTTAGAGGCACCGAATTCTCCTTCGTGAAACGAACACCATCGAAAGTATTCAAATATCCTTCCACTATGCATTTTACATCGAGGGCGGGTAGTTCAATATTTTCAAAGGGCATGCACAATGACGCCTTAGGTTTATCCCGGTCCCTCCTGTCATATCTGATGGTCCCGCTCATCCCCCACACATGTCACCATCGACCCTGACCAAATGCCGTCTACAACGTCAGAAGTTCCCTCGTTTTCCATCTGGAGATCGGGGGTCTTCGGCTGACTCATGTAGCGCCTTGGGGTCGCAGTCAGAGACCCTCTGTCAACTATTTGATGGCTCATCTCGTGTCACTCGCTCCCAATACCCGCCATCGGAGAATGAGGTGTGTAGTGGCGTGGGCCTCACCGCCTCATTGATATCTGATTGCATTATTCCACTAGCGGTATTCGTGGACATGTATTTCCTCAGCTCTCTGTTTTTCCACTGTGTTTGGCTGGCTCGCTCTGAAGGAGAACCTGGAGCAAAATAATGAGAGATCTCTATGATAGCAACACTTATCTCGCGAGTTCCTTTTTCATAACTAGTGAGATATCGTTGGTATGGCCAATCAATCGACATTGTGGGCATAAGTAATTTCTGATGGCTGGTTCAAAGATGTGTCAGAAGACTATGCAAACATCCAGCGTTCCTTGGCGCCACGCTCGGCGTACCTGGGCTATGAATTTTGATTTGTTTCGCATGATACCAAGTACTGCCTAGGTCGCTCCGGAATACTTCATTCATTTTGCCTTGCACTTGTTCGTATCATCATTTCACATATCTTCCGGGACGATCTTGTCCTCTTAAGGATGACTTGTGTGTATGCGTAGTTCTGTTCCCCCACACTTTCCAACTGGCTAGATCTCGAAGAAATGTGGATATGCACGTGTTCTGCAGTAGAAGGCGCTGTTGCATCACTGTACAGCATGGGATTGATGAAATACTTTACGTAGTTGCATAACTGCCCCCACAGCCATGGCCCATGGCCACTTATTTGATTATGAACAACCCAGAATCAATCCACAGGGCCGCTGGTTCTCCGATCATATGGGCCGTGTACGTGGTAACCTAGGCCGTCAAAACCAGTGCCTCTACCATGATATAAGACCATCCTCAATCACGAGCAGCGTTTTACTATGCAGTGGGCCTTTAAGTTTGGAAGTTACGCCGTCGAATTGGGTTAGGCTGCGTGGCAACGCCGGAACCTAACGTAGCTGTTTGTCCCTTTTCTGTTGGGGTGGTTCATGAACGCTGTGACCAATGAAGTGGAGTTGTGTTGTATGGGTAGGTTGTGGCAGATCCAATCCCTCACCATAGTCGGTCAATACCACAGAACTTGATGTTTTCCACAGCATTACGCCTCGCTAAGTTACGACGTTCCAACGAGCCGCACGACGCCGGACTTCATGTCCAGGTTGTCCCTGCCCCGCGGGGATCATATATCTTCCTGTACCGTCCTACAGTGCATCCTTGTTTGCGAACCAACTGTACCAGAGCCAGAGTTGGTTAGTCCTTGGTATGTGATGTCGGAGGAAATGCGGTAAAACCATCATTGATCGGCTTTCGTAGCCGGCTTTTCCTCCACATTTTTCCCTTTCCCTCAGTCCCCCGCGGTAAGGCACTCGATTGTTCAATGATCGCACGTTCAGTCCCGCTCCTTGTCAGGGGGCCATGGTCCGCGCTATGAATGGCACAGGATGGAGAGCTCAAGGTATAAAAAACTAGGGGTGTGCGTCACTGACCAGCACCAAAGTCCCCTCATCTACTCCTGATACCAGCTTTCTGTACTCCAACAATGTTCGTTCGCGCATTTACCATGGTCTTCACGGCCGCTGTGCTTGCTGGGTTCGCCTCCGCCGCCCCGACCGACCTTCAGGTTCGCGACACTTGCAACTCTGGCAGCGTCCAGTGCTGCAACAGCCTCCAGCAGGTGAGGTCTTCCTTGCCCATATCAGCGACCTGAAAACACTAACGTGTCATTTCCTAACAGTCTACTGACCCCATCGTCGCCCAGTTCTTTTGGCTCGTGGGGATTCACGTGCCCTCTCCAAGAACTCGGGTTGGGTTTGGGTGTTCCCCCATCACCGGCGGTGGGACTGATTCTGGTGCTAGCTGCACCCAGCAGACGGTTTGCTGCAATGGCAACACTTTCGTGAGCTCACCCCACCACTCATGTTCGTTTACACGATGTCTGAGACTCACTGGAATGCATGCGCAGAGCGGTCTCATCATTCTTGGCTGTTCCCCAATCACCATCAACTTGTAAAATCTCGGCTTTATGGTAATATGCCATTGTAAAAAAAGCGTGGGTTAAAAAGAAATTGGTAAAGCCTGTAAGTGCTTCGAGGTTTCTGTTCGGGATTTGGATGGTGTATTGGGTTTGATTGAATGATTATTGGGTGTTACAGTTGAACTATGTTCGGTATGAGCGAACTTCTCATCACCACATGAACCACTGCTGACAGCCCGAGTGGCACAGACCATGCTAGTCTCTTTTCTTTGAACGATGTTGAAGACGACATGCTCGGTAAAGTTGATCGGCTTGGTCACTGCCGCCTTGAACAGTATAGTATGCACTTATAGTCCTAACCACATTCTGGTAGAACTCTGGTGGCTGCCAAATTCACCAATTAACCATTTCAATGTTAGTAACTTGAAGATGCAGATTGACTCAACAGTGTCAACACCACCCCCGAGTCGGAATACAAGTAGTTGTCAACTGGTCACGACTCACCATGAGTGCATGAATTTCCACTGGGACCGACGTCGAGTTGTGGGTGTGCCAGTCCTTAACTGCTGTATGATACGACCTGGTCAGGCCCTGTGGCAGGATCAGCTTCCCTCTGTAACTCACTGGGTATCTTAAATTTTCTCCATCTATTCATCCGGTGATTGTTCTGTGTGATTCACTTGCTCGTCTGGAATCAAAAGATCAGAAGTGAATGTGTAAGCATGTCTGGTTGGGCAAAACCCGCAGGGTTTCCGACTCGAAACTAGGCCCTATCCTGAATGGGTGAAAGTGAGCTGTGATGGCGGGCTGGGCCCTCACAGTCAACTCGACCAGAGAATGAAACAGGTGTTCAGGCGACACGTGTCGAGTGCCAAGACCAATGGCCTGTGACTGTTGGTCTCTGCAAGAGGGAGTGGTGGGTGGGTGACAAAAGAAAACAAAGCCACGAGCAGAGCTCTGCTCCGAGTCGAGCTGAAAACGAAGTGGCAGGAAGCAAAGAAAAACTGCTGCCTCACTTAGTTCTCACGCAGACCTCATCCTCCGCCGCTTCGTGCCTCTGCTTACATAGGATACCACCTAATGCTCAAGACAGATGCTCATTGGCCGCGAGGCTTTGGTTGTAGCCCTTGCATTCCCATGAAGAGGCTTGTCCCTTGCTACAAGGTCGGCCACCCTGCGATCAAGTCCAAGCCTGCTGGTACATAAGTTCTCCACGGAGGGACCCAAACCTTGTGCAGGCTGATAGCGATGTGATCCATGATGATATCTAGAGCCATCGGGGTTCCTATAATGCATGTTCTTGTCATCCGTCTCTATCATGTATGAGAAGAACCCATGCGTACTTATCAGAATGGCGTTTATTCATTGGTTGATGGGAGTAGGGTCAAACTGGGTAACTTTCACCTTCTGGGAAATCACATTACCCTTCTTCATTCACGTCCCTGGACAATGTTTCGGGCAAGCACCCACTACCTCCACGCAATTTGTTCACAAACCTTCGTGTAGGGTTTCTCACGTTCTCACCGCATTGCATGCGTCATCCCTCCATGGTCCGACATTCCGGATTCAGGGAGAACGCACTTCTCTCACTGCCGGTATGCATTCCTGTGCTGGTCGCCCATGTCATAGACATTCCAGAAGGGTTCGTCAAGCGGAGACTCAGCTCAGGTTAAGACAACTACATCGACAAGGACGTCCCAGAGGATGCAGACAGCGGCAACAAGGTCTGAGTGAGATGCAAGTGGAGATCGGGAAAAGAGATGCGTTCCGGAACTCGACTTGTGCAGGCCAGAGGTGCGCTCAAAGGTCACCTCTCGTCACGATGACCGTCCACATAGACTTCAGTCGGGATGTATAGGTCCTAGACTTTCTACTTAGGAGGTTGAGAAGCATCGTGCGACTCCAGCATACTAACCATCATATGTGATCACGTGCCATCGCAGTGCCGATAACCACAGAAAACTATCGCAAACCCCATTCCACCAACAATGTCCGACGATATCGACGTGTGGCGACCGGGCACGAATCCACCAAAGCCGCCACTCCTTCCAGGCGATGTATACAGACCGGACATTCTTGAAGTAATCGAGCAAACCATCGATTCGCTCCGCCAACGACTGAGAGAGCTGAGCGACGAAATACATGGTAAGATCTTCACGAATCAACATCTGAGGTAGTTTTGCGCCTGATCTACCATCGATTATCCTGGCACTATGACTAGCTCGGCCCGAGCTCAAGTTCGAAGAGCAGTTCGTCCTCTTTGTGACATACGATGATGTGATGCTAACCCACGTCCCGTAGCTATGCCCATGAGATGTACACAAAATTCTTGGAAGAGCAAGGAGGGTGGGACGTTCAGAAACACTACCTGCTCGACACTGCCTGGGTAGCCAGTTACACTCACGGCACAGGGAGCCGCGTCCTCGGCATAAACTCCGAGATGGACGCACTCCCGGGGATTGGTCACGCACGCGGCCACAATCTGATTGGTATTGCGGGCGTGGCAGTTGCTTGCGCCGCCAAAGCTGCCATGGAACGGTTGAACATCGATGGCAAAGTGATCTTGCTTGGGACACCAGGTAAGCCCTCTTGAGTCTATTGAGCTTCATGTGCTGATATCGCTCAACTTGAAAATTGTCGTAGCTGAGGAGGGTGGGAATGGTAAGCTTACGTTGTGGGACAAGGGCGCCTACAAGGAAATGGATGTCTGTCTCATGTATGACATCGCCGCGTTCGATGAGCCCTTTGCTGATCTCTGATTAACTTAGGTGTCATCCCGCTCCTGGACCTCCTTACTCGATCAGTCTCAGTAGCTGTCTCGCCGTTCTGCGGCTCCAAGTGGTTTACACGGGAAAGACGTAAGAAGTAAATGATGCGGTATTTACGGCCCACCTCACTCACTCAGCATTCAGCGCACACGCTGGCTTGAGTCCCTGGGAAGGCAAGAACGCGCTGGACGCTGGCGTGCTCGCATATACCAACATCGGCCTCTTGCGACAGCAAATCAAACCTACCCATCGCGTGCATGGTATCTTGGAAGGCAAAGATTGGGCTCCAAACGGTCCGTGTCAACCCAGTCTATTGTGATCACCTCAACGAGCATCCTCTAGTAATTCCCGACAATTGTACAGTAGAGTAAGTTCGTTCCACCATCATTCTTTCAACAAGGATTATGTATTGGGCACCTTCAAGCTGCTTGGTACGTACCCCCGTGACCGAAGAAGTGTATGGGACTGCAGAACGAGTCAAAGCGTGTTTCGAGTGCGTGATCCGTCCAAATATCATCCGTTGTACGCTACGATATATCTTGTACAAGGGCTGCCGCCACGGCTACTGGCACGAACGTCGCGTTCACAACCGGGGTTGTACTAAACGAACTCGTACAGAACAAGGTGCTCGGTAAGCTGATAGCTCGTACCACCCTTGTAACTTATTTACGAAGCGAGGGTATCAGGCGAAGAACTTGTAGACGTCGTCCGGAAGCGGTACGGGAATATCGACTACGAGTGGGGAATTTCCAGTGCATCGACAGACTTTGTAAGTCGTTCCGAGATGACTGAAGGGACGAGGTAGCCAACTCATCATGACTGTTTTTGTAGGGAAACATTAGTTATCGTATGTGCATTCACGCCATTGCATCGCACTACAGTGTTGCTCATGGAGCTTAGTGATGCCTGCGCTCCACCCTGGGTTCTGTACGTGCTCACTTGTCCTTGATGGCATTCTGTTGTGACACTTGTAGCCATCCCCACCGTACCTGGAGGGGGGAACCATACGCGAGAGTTTACAGCAGCTGCCGCAACCGACACTGCCCACGAAGCATGCTGTACCATGTCCAAGGCACTCGCACACGTGGGCATGAGGGTGATGACAGATGAGGTGTTTTTTATCCAGGTGAGTTACAGTGTTGTCTACATGATCGACTCGGCACGTCTGTGCTAAACATGACCGTAGGTCAAGCAGGCGTTTGAAGGAGACAAACAAGCGAGGGGTTCATGAATGCGCGCGAGGTCAGCTGGGGACATACAACGACGACGGACGTAGTATCACTTTGTAGGCTGTGAGGATGATCATCTGGCAACATCGACATCAAAAGCTGATCGAGTCTCTTGGAAGGGTGAATTGCACAGGCCTGATCATCATCAACTGATCAATGTCATGATCATACCTCCGTTGACTCAGCGGAGTGTAACCCCGCGCTCATGCTGACCAGTACATGATTGCGGAGGCGACATCGCCTTCGGCCGTATATCATGTTGATCGCTGATTTTTCTAAGGGACTCATGAACATAGCCAACCTGTTCAACCCGAGGTGACGGGGACATGCACGTTGACAATGATGGGATTGGCAGCGGCCTCCGAGGTCTCCAGACCCGAGTCTAATCACTCAGAGCGCGTATGCTTGGACAGACCACGCGGATCAAGCGTCACAGCTGTCTCTCGGGCCACCTCCTGCATCTCAGGTCAGGCTCACATCCACCTCTCCCGCACACCCTGGGCATCTCCTTGAGGAAGGTTACCCCTGTTCGTCGTCGGCATCGTGTACAAAGCATCGACGTGACCGTCTACGGTCAGCTTTGGGAGTGAGTTGTGCGCGATGTGGTCTCTTCGAGAACTTGCTCGGTCGTCGGTGAGTGGACTGTGACATCGTGTGATGTGATTCCGGTGCACGTTTGCGCAAGCGTATCGACAAACGTCGATGTCGACCTCCGAAGCCTCGAGTCGTCTTGCGCGGCGGGAAAAGTCGAAGGACAGACGTAGACAGGCACGAAGGGTAAGAATCCAGCCGTGTAGTACCTAGATGTATTAAAGGATGTTTTTCTACCTGGGTCGTCCGTCCCACTCATCCCTACGACACCTTTCGAAGCAAGTGCTGAATTCTTGAGGACGTGTGGAAAGTCCTGCGATCAGGCCGGCGATCAGTGTACCACAGGGTTGCATGAGCAGTGGCAACTTGCCGACCGCCGGACTTATTTAGAATTCTTCTTCCGACACATTGCCAATGGATGTGTGGTTTGTTTTTCTATACATGCAAGTTTCTATACAGCTCGAAGACATCAAACTGCCGAGCGCTTTAGAAGGCGGGCTTGAGGCTCCCGCGGTGCGTATCGGTTCCCCCCCTTCAAGTGGTCACGCCTGACTTGACCGTCAGCATGAGGTAAACAATAATGATAATTTTAAGGAAACCGTGTCTGGCATACATCGCATAACTGCATCTTATCCGGGCGACAGACCGCTCATTCTCCGACCATGGCTGTACAATGGTTGTGGCCTGGCCAGTGCCATGACCATGATGGACAAGTAAGCCATTTCTCCATATAGTGTTGAGGGTCATTTCGTTTGTTTCCGTTCTACACTGAGAAATCCCACAGTTGATTCAAGCACCCATCGCATCCATTCAAGATGACATAACATGCCTCCTTACCATTTACTTTGAGTAAGCATTTTATTCGGAGACTTTCACACAGCTGTAGGATCATATTCCCGAAAATTTATGCTAGTGGACCCATTGGGGGCACCACGAAATGAACCGGTGGCGGCTGCCCTGTTCGCGTCATCTTCTGATTACTCTTGTCGCCCCTAACACTGATGCGGTACTGATGTTTTCCTCGGCACAACCTGAAACAACAGGTTCGTACCTCCATCAGACCATCTCCATTTACGAGCAGGGTGTTACAATGCAGTGGGCTTTTTGGGATTACGCCATCGAATTGGGTTAGGATGGCAGCGCTGGAACCCAAGTAACGTAGCCTGCTTACCCCTTTTTCATTTGGGTAGTTCATGAACGTTGACCAGCGAAGCACGTAGTTATGCTGCATGAATAGGGTGGGGATTGTCTAGTGTTTTCGATCCCCCACCATTCCGTCCCCTAGTTGGTCGATACCACAGACCTTATCCTCTTCACGCCTCGCTGGGTTTCGACGTTCCAACGAGCTGCACGACGCCGGACTTCAGGTTCCCCATCAAAGTTGTTCCTGCCTTGCGGAGATCATGTGTTCCCCTGTATGTACAGATTCTCCGTCTTGTTTACGAAATGACTACTATACTAGAGTTGGTTAGTCCTTGGCGTCTGATGTCGGGGGAAATGCGGTCAAACCACATCGATCGGCGCCGAATGGTTTCCGTGCCCGGCTTTGCTTGCATGTCTCCCCTTCACATTTTCTGTTTCCACTGGACCTTTCGCCTCCCCTGGTCGAGCGGGCTGGACTCACCGCTCGCAATATGACCATATATACGATACTCTCGGCGTAACTTGACGGTGATGAATGTAAGGCACTCGATTGTTCAATCACCACAAGTTCAGTCCCGCTCCTTTTCGGGGGGCATGGTCTGCGTCATGAATGGCACAGCATGGAGAGCTCAAGGTATAAAAACTAGGGGTGTGCATCGCTGACCAGCACCAAAGTCCACTTCCTCATCTACTGTAAACACCAGTTCTCTCCCATCGAATCTACTCCAACATGTTCATTCGCGCATCTACCATTGTATTCACAGTCGCTGCCATTACTGGGCTCGTCTCCGCCGTACCGACCGACCTTGAAGCTCGCGGCGGAAGCAGCACTTGCAACTCTGGCAGCATCCACTGCTGCAACAGTGTCCAGGAGGTGAGGTCTTCCTCTCCCATGCCAGCGACCTGAAACACTAACGCGTCATTCCTAACAGTCTAGTAACCCTTTCGTCGGCGGGTACTTTGATTATTTTGGGATTCCCCCGCCCTCTTCGGGCACTCAGGTCGGGTTTACGTGCTCCCCTGTCTCCGTCGGTGGAAGTGGTTCTGGTGCTTTCTGCACCCAGCAGACGGTTTGTTGCGAGGGCAACTCATTCGTCAGTCCATCCCGCTCATGCTCGCTTATACGTTGTCCGAAACTGACTCGAACGGGTGCGCAGAACGGTGCCGTTGTCACTGGCTGCTCCCCCGTCACCATCAACGCGTGATCTCTCGAATCTGATGGCAATATGCCAAAATGTAAGAAAGGCGTGGGTTTTAAGAAATTTGTAAAGTGTCTATAAGTGTTTCGAAGTTTCTATTCGGGATTTGGGTGTCGAGATGTGTATATGTGGTGTATTGGAAATGTTTGCTTGAATGATTATTGGGTATTGAGTCAAAGTCGACTGTGTCTGGTATGCGCGAAAACGTCTCGTCGGCGAGTGGACTGCCGGCGCAGCCTCCGGGTGACCGGACCTTTCTGGTTTCTTTGGGGATGTTGATGTTAACAGATCATATCAGCGGAGATATCGCGGAGATTCGGGAAGACACCAACGTACTCGGTCAAGTTGATGGAATGACGACTTCTGTCAACTTCAACCCTGCAATTCGCGCACACATCGCCACGGTTTCTCTCTCCAGGAGAAACATCCAGGCGTTGCAAAACTGACACTCTCACGGCGACTCTGCCAATGAGATCCACACCTTCGCAAGTGCGCACCTGATAGAACCCTAGTGGTTGAATCCACTCAGTCCATCATTTCAACGTAGTACCGGCAACTTGAGGCCAAAACGGCCGTATCTCAATAATATGGACAGCCGGACAACCGTGCTCACCAACTGATCAGCATTAGCAAAGTGAAAATCAAGTGGTCTCAGGCTCATATCCACATACCCTCCACATCTCCTTGGGAACCGCTTTGACGCTACTCCTGTTCGTCGTCAGCGTCGTGTATTCCCTAGAAGCACCAGCGAACATCAACGTAACGGGGTGCACTGTCAGCCTTGGGGGTAACATCTGCGCAGCGGGTCGGTTCTCTCAGAGGACGTGCTCTGTCGTCGAAGTAGACAGAGGTGCAGGCAGTTGTGACACCGGAACGCTTTCGTGCGATCGGATTATAGTGCACGTTTGCGCGAGCGCATCAAAAAAGATCGACCTCTGAGATGTGTCGTCGTCGGACCATTGGCGTCGTCGTTGGAGCTGTTTGGCGACGCTGAGCGTCGGGAGTAGAGGCGGCGTCGATAAGGGACGCATTGTCGGTATCGCCGCCGTCCCCGGCTATGGAAAGCGGCGCGGATCAGTGGGAGGGATTTGCCTTTGCCTTTCTGGCCTTTACTTTGTTGCTGTTGCCGGAGTTGGACGTGACGCCCTTGATCTTCCATGTGAGGCCGAACTCGCCATGGACG